>JAARMF010000099.1:86442-98881 GCA_022844705.1 Toxascaris leonina
CCCCCCCCCCCCCCCCCCCCCCCTCCTTTTCCCCCCCCCCCCCCCCCCCCCCCCCCCACCCTCACACTCCATCCCGTACACATATCAAATCGATGAGAGTGTTAAGATGCTGGATAGCTAGGCGAGTAATCTTAGCACCTGTTCATATAATGACTGGTGATATCACGCTTGCAATGTGTTTAAAAAGAATCTCATTTCCAATGACCTCACAAATTAATAAAGCATTTTTTGTTCCTATTAGTTCCCTAATATTCGTTCCCATCGAATGAGTGGATTAATCGACGTAAATAAACTGCTGCGATAAAACATCCGTTGCGGATATCGAAATCATCAATTTTTTCTCATCAACACTAGTACTGTACAGCAGTCGCATTCCATTCGTACACTTGGAGAGTCTTGTCTTTACTTCAAACGACCACCTCTGATTTATTTTCCACTTCCACTTCCTCTTCCTCTTCCTCTCTCTTTTCCTCCTCCAGAAGTCTTCGCAATCATCGTCCAAACAGAATGGTAATTATTCCCACCACTCCAATTTTTAACCAAGAAAAGAGTACTAAATACTACGGCAACCAAGAAATTCAGTATTATCAAAAAATGATCAAAAATGTCTAACTTCTTCATTACGACGTTCGTTTTGAATGCTGAAAACTGCTGATTGCGGTGACGAATGTGAAAGTTCGCAAACTGGGACGGACGTGCAAGAGAGGACGAGAGAAAAAAGGTAACGTGATTGACGCCTATTTGGTGAATTGAACCCGAAAGTGGTGCCTGTCTGTGCACGATGATGCAAGGCAGTTCAGCCGCTCTCGATCACACCTCTCATTTTGACGGCAATTTTGATGCTACCTCTAATGAACTCAACAGGTGAGCCGATTGGTTGATTCTTATCCATCTTTGCCACAAATCCTATTTCTGCTATCTGATATGCTTTCATAAAGTTTCACTCATTCGATCAGCGCGTAGTTAACAATCGCATTGAGCATACTCAGTCGATTCAATTCTGGTAAGACTTGCGGTGATATTAATTCAGCAAGCTGTGCTATTTGACAGTAGAAATAACAAATGAAAAGATGTGACCATAGCAGTCAGGTGTGATTTACTTCGAAAGTTCATCTAGTTTAGCACAGGTACATCTTTGACACTTGTTTATTTCAAGCAGCTTTATTGCTGTCAGGAAGTGAAGTTATATGAGACGAGTGTATTAAAGGAAATTGACTCCCATTGATGAGCAACGTTTTCATTGTCGGCAGCTTCGCCTGTTCGATTCACGACCACGCTTCATTGGTTGTTTTATTCTGATCTACATCATTCCGTCTTTGAAAATCTTTTGGGCATTCTTTTAATAGTTGAATGATCACTACACAAAAATCGGAGCGATAAGGACGATCCGAGGATGCATCGTGAGAACGATCGCTGTTGCCAAGGAAAATCGCTCGCACTTCCACTATTAGTAAATAAGTGCTATGCCAGCGGATGCCCCATCACCCGACCTAGTTCCATCAGGGATGTTCGCTCGATTTTTTTCTCCCTTAAACTTTTTCGATGGGGTCCTTGCATCGACAAATGAATTTATCTTCTCCCTGCTCTCTCTCCGCTTAAATCGAAAACGCACCAAATTAGCGTGAACATCATCTTTTTGCGTGTATGAAACATGAGTTTATTAGCTAAAAAGGAAGGCGAAGAAATAAGTAGCGAGAAAGCAACAATGATAAGGAGTGGCAGCGTTATAGGCACCTCACATACGTTCAGTTAACAAAAAAAAGCAACGAAACACCAATGGCATCACAATCAATCTACTGTTGTAAAGGCAATCGTTTTTTTCCTCAATCCAGCATTAAATTCCGAAAATTTTCAGCAAACTCTGAAATTGACGTCATCTTGTTGGGGCCAATTAATTCCTCAGCGATAAATATGCGTATATGGTACCAATAGCATCTTGCTGCGAATTCATTTTCGCTGTTATTTGAATTGATCAGGATGTTCGCCTGAAAAGAAAAAGAAGGGAACTTCGAGGAAACGGCTCACGCGCACTTGAAAAAATACAAAATTCTTCGAAAACAATAACGAGAAACTATACACAAAGTTAGTAAAAGTAAATTTTTTTGTTGAATGCATTTTCTTTATCTACGTGGAGACGTTTTTGATATATGATAAGAAAAGCTATTTTACTGACAAGAATTCTCAAATTTTCGTTCTTTTTCTCTCAACAAGGTTGATATAATTTCTGCTGGGATGTCAGCTTGTAAGAGAAGAATGCAGAGGGCAGCACATAGCTACTATCCGAACAATATCGGTGTAATGAAAAACATTGCTATTCTATCAAGGTGTGACGTAGTGGCCAAGGATATAAGTTGTTGCAACGACATTACACAGTAATTTGATCAAGTCCAAATATAAAAAGCTGCAATCTATATTCTCTTCTGCCAAAAATCGAATGTTGATCCGAATCCTCGTTTATATGCTCTTATGCCTCACAAAAAATTTGTTCGGCGTTGAAATATGCGGAAGTGTGATTCATCGTGCAGACATTCACTTTCTATATTCTCTATTTAATTAGCGCTCCTGTTATGTAACACACTTATCCAGCACTTTTGCGATATGCTTTCTAGCAAAACTATACAAATAACACAATACTCTTAGCTACCTGTGCTAATGAAGTGCCATCTTTTCTTCCGGCGCACCTGGGTTCATAAAATAACCTTTTCGTATATAGCACTGTCCTGCACATTCCGTCCTGATAACGCGTTTGTCTCACGTGCACTAATAGTACAAATTCTCCAACAACCAAGTATTCAAAGAAGCTTAGGTAGACAAGACCTTACTTGAAGAGACTAAGCCAAGTTTTCTTCTCGAGCGTAACGAGTGCAGATCGGCCATATTACCTCATCCAGTGTGACCCAGCCATATTTTTAAATCGAGCTCAACTGGCCCATGTTCCCTCACTCATCGGGTGTGAACCTGCTTTGTTTTTATTGGCATGATTCAATGAAGGCCACATTCACACTTTTAGCTCGGTTAGCTCTCTCGTTATGCATCATAGTCCGTATGTGCTACGATTAGTGCTGATGAAATTTTCCACACCCATTCGACTCTGATCCATTTTGGAGTGTTGACGGTCATCAAAATCCGTGTTCTCCACACACTTATCGATGTGTTTACAAGCACAGTATCTAAGCACTGAGGAATGACAGTCCCATTCACCAACAGTTTCCATTACCCGCGCCGAATGAAAGAGAGGTTATTCCGACAATTGTAGCACTGGGGCTTTTTTCAACGCTTTGATTTGTGATCTGTGCTTTTTGAATGAGACGCAATTAGAATAATCAATGACCTTTTGTGCTTATGAGATTAGTTTCATCTCTATTTGCAAGTTTTTCTTCTCTCTCTCTGTTCCCACCCGATGTACCACCGTTTAAGAATGAGACCCAAACTCCCAGACCTGAGATCCCCTCTAGAATTTCTATACGCTCAGGAAGGTTGAACGATATCTTTCAAAACACAGCTACGTTCACCCTTTTACTGCATTTTATTCCTGATGAAACATGTGCTTCAATATAACGATGCTATATCAGCTTGGTACCTCGAAGTCGGGGGTCCTTATGGATATCGTTGAGGCTTTCTGAACATATTCGATTCCCCTTGGGCCTCAGGTCGTCTCGAATATCTAAGTGTCCCCAACTCCTGGATCTTCTGGAGGCCCAGAATTGGCCCATCTCCAGCCTCAGGTCTCAAAATCCCGATGGTGCCCCAAGCCTTAGGGCAAAAAAGCTTCGACTTTCGCTATCAGCCATTTCCACGATGGTTTTTGCGCCTCGGTATTTTGAGTACCGAGTGTGGTTCGACTTCCTAACTTTATCGGCACTGAAGATAGGGCATACTGTGTTGGTCACCATTTCTCCATTTATGTGAAAAACCACTACACTTTCTTGTGACAGCTGAGAGAGCGTTGCGCGTTCCTTTTTACAGATGTAGATGCGGTGCATCTTTTTTATATTTATATTGGCGCCGAGCCATCCTGTTGAGGTTTGTCTTGTATCTTTAATTCTCCACTTTTCTTTTCCTCCTTCTTTCCTCATTTTTTTTCTTCGTCACCAAGATGAACTTTATTGCAGAATTCTGAAAGCATCTTACGCCTTATGCCTCTTGGGAGGTGTGGAATGGGTGCATATCCTTCTCTATCCGAAGTTCAAGGCCTCGAATGACAACCCCAATACCAACGCGAGTTGTCTCAGAAAACCTCTTACTCAAAATTACTTGAATTGCAAGAATTTCTGAAGTAGTGGGCATTTGACTTCATTTAAAAACACCAAAATTTGGCATCGAATTTCAGTTTTATTTTTGTGATAAATGCTACCTGGCGAAATCAAATCTTTTCGAATATGTAAATATAGTTTGATGTTGATGTTGCTTCTTTTTAATTCGCCGCCGTTTACATTATTATTGATGTTTTGATTCAGAGGACGCAGTTCGGTGTGTTCGTTTCTTTACGCTCCAAGGAATTCGATAAGCGGTCAACAACTTCTCACCGTTCATTCTAACTTCTCCAACGATATGTCACTGCAGAAAACAAAAGGAAAACGTTTGCTGAAATCTTCGGAACGTCCTGATGTTTTTGCTCGCGCTTTGGTAAACATTCCCATCACATTTTTGCAGTGAATCTTTTTCATCTTATGAATGACGAAAAACGCTGTTTGGCATTTTGAGCTGCGTAGAACGTTCTTCTGATTGTGCATGGACATTCCCCCCTCCCTTTCTTTCTCCCCTTTTTTTGGCAAGTTGCGTAGCTCACTGAGCCCCTCTCCCAATTTTTTGACGTGAATTTGCTGGAAATTTTGTTTTTCAGAAGTTTTTGTCGTCCAATTGCACGTTCCAATAAATGCATATTGTCTTTGCAGTAATCCATTACATTTTACGTTTGATAGTCGACGTGTCCAATACGAACAACTTGAAGAGCACTTATAGTCTACTCCTCAGTAGCTGTGCCTTAGAGGTTAGACTTACTGAGTGGGAGAATTTGGCTTAAGTGGTTTTCGAATGTTGCCATCCTTGATATTTGCGATCCGACTCTCTTGCCAAGTTGATTACCAATTTTATGCCTTCTAATACAATTGATTTGAGCTTTCTTCAGGTGTAGTCACTTACAAATCGCATCATCCTCAAATAAGTACATAAGCAAAAGGCGCTGAAAATTAATATCTTTAGAATCTTTTGCTGCAATTTCTGCGGCTTTATTTGCGAGTAACGAAATATTTTTATCTTTTCTTTAACCTTCTTTTGTGTTTCTTCCCAATAATTCGAAATTTATAGGTGACACGAATTCATTTGATTAAACGAGTGCTAAAAGAGGTCCAGTCGGATGGTTGAGGATGATATGAGGCTATATGCTTTCTGAATTGCTTTGGAGCCATTTAGTTTCCTCCGACAAAATAACCTATAGACCAAAAATGCAAGGAGCCTGTCATAATTCTTTCATAGGTATGTCAATTTAGGCATTACGATTTGACGCTTCGAATAAATTCGTCCTTCTTGTATGAGCTGCACCTAAAGTGAAAGTTTTCATCACTCTGCAGTCTTGAATCCAAACCTGCACACCTACCCTATGTTTCATCCAAGTAGAAGATCAGTAAACGAAGCATTCTCCAACTAGTAGCCAATCCCTTAGAACGGTGCGTTTAGCTAGCGACATTGTTTGCGGACTTTTCATTTAGAGTCTTCTATCCCCATACACATCGCATCGCGTAAAACTATGCCAAAATTAACTTGTTCGTCTTTTTCTGCAACTTGGCCTTGAATAGGCAAACAAAGAGGAAGTTTTCCACCACTGCAGAGGAAATTGCAGCGAAATTTGTGATTTTTGAGAAAATCAAACTTTTACTTGGAAGTTAAATTACTTCGAATCATGTGGCTATTTTTCTTCGCGACTTTTTCGTCAATTTTCTTTCCGCACCACCAAGAACTCTCTCCTACATTTCCTTCTGGGCAGATTCCACTATCCGTTGACTCCTCTTCATCAAAATTTTTCTTCGTGAAGTTCTTTCTTGGCTGAAGATACTCATCAAACTGCATTACGTTCAATACTTTCATTCTGTAATTATTCATTTTAGAGACGCTCCATAATTGATCATTTTTAATCATATTCTAGTTTTGATGTTTGTGATATTACAGTGTTATCAACACTCCAAAGCTCATTTTATCTTTGAAAAAGCGAACTGAGGGCTCCCTCAGATCAACTTCATTGTTCACTGATCACCTCAGCATAATCTTATTTCGGCTAATAAAAAGTGCTCTTCAAAGCTGTGATTGTATAATTTTCCTTAGCATAAAAGTGAGTGATATGCACATATATAACCATGACTTCAATAGAGTGGAAAGCATCCAAGCTGCAGAACTTTGCTGCACATAACTCAAAATTATTACCATCGTATCTAAGCGTTCTTTTTTTTTCAGTCGGAAAAGCTCACGGGCACGTGGATAGAGCAGGTGTTTTTGAAGCGAGAATGTATTAAATTTATATCGTCGACTGATTCGGATAGGTGAGACCTATCAAATTTCAATGGTTATGCTACCTTTATTGACAGCACATTTATGTGCATAATTTTAAAGGCGTTCTCTTTCATTGCAACTTAGTTTTTATCATAACAACTTTTTTTTTTAATATCGGAAAACATCGAGTAATATGAGTAGTTCTTCTTGTGAATATTCCTCTCATCATCCTATTCTTTATCTTACTTGTCCTCCTTCGACCCTTCGTTGAATTTCTACCTTATCGATTCGTACGTTACCACGAAGGGAATTCGCCTATCTCCTAGGTTGACCGTTTCGTTGAGAAAACGAGAGAGGTTCCATTTGTCGCTGAATTTTTTCTTCTCGAAGAAGAGATGGCGCAGTGTTGGTATATTGTGAAGTGCGAATGAGCGGACACTTCATAAATGTAGTGATGGGAGCAAATGTAGATGTTCAATGCCTTCAACGGCAAATAAACCTGCTTTTCTGGTGGCTGCTTTTAGATCATCTTTCATAGTGCGTTCCCGCTTTATTATTGACAGATGTCAAGTGATTTGATTTAAGGGTATTCTTCTTCGTCCTTTTTACATTCTTTTCGCGATTTCAAATCGTTTTCATTATTGCCTATAGAGTATTTAAAGTTTAGGAATGTTAGGGACTCGAAGAAATGCTAACGGCGGTTTCTGTGAGCAACTTGGGTCGGAAGGGAATTTTTCATTCGAAGGTAATCAGAGCATCAAAAAAGTCGTTTACCATTGTGCTGTGTTGTTCAAACAACATGTGAAAGGCCTTTAAGGAATTATGCTATCACGACAGATGGTTTAAGATGTGGCTGTGGGAGAACGGCAAGTGCACATAGCACTGAGGCATTGTCTCGTTTCACGAAAGTTTTTTCAAAATCTGGCGATAGTGGAAACTCGACACCGGGTACGTCGGGACGATGGACAATTGCTGAGCATACATATGCTTCCAACACTGATGCGTTCGGTACACTTGAATTTTCGGTATGTTTTCTTTTGATGGCAAATCAGCCAATTTGAGCATCGTGAGCGATCTTCTTGTAGTGATTGTGCTGTGCTAGGCCTATTATCTCCTTTCATCCGTAGCGCTTTCTCAGAGGAGGGCTGTCTATCTTTAAAAATCAGCTTCCTGTCTATCTACTTATTACCAAAAAACTGATGTCATTGTCTTCTTATTAGCCTCCCATCAACCAACGACTGAAAATAGGCTAATAAGAAACTCATTTAAAAATTTCACTGAACGCTTCTTTATTGTTTAATCTCTGCACACAGCCGTTGCCTCAGCATGTGCAAAAATAAGCTTGAAATTTGCTATGCGAAGTTGAATTTTTCACTTTGATTTCGGAGAAAATTGCTAGGAGGGGAATGATCATTCCCTCCATTGACGAGCGCGTAAGTGGGCTATAAGAACCTCTCTTCCTTCAACGTCCGTCATCGCCCACCCTCGCCGTCTTGTTAATTGTACCCTGTACAGTGCGCTATCGCTTTACTTTTCTAAATCTTTGAGAGTCCAACTTCCCATTATTCGCCTTCTGATCAGACAACAAACTGTCGTCGTCGTCATGGAGACTGAATTCTGTATGTGAGCATGACCTTTTAAACTGACTATGTCTAATGCACAAAGTGGGGGTCGGTTCGTGCTGTATCATTGTGGACGGTATGTCACCTGATGGAGCACATCGGCAGTGCAGTATGCAGATTCGCCTTCTGCCACATGTCGCTCGAAGTTTTTCACCTAGCGTATTCTTCTTTGTCTGTGGAAGTCTTTCGATTTACTTGCATTGATATAGAACTGATCGCAAAGGTACGTACGAGCAATTAACAGATTATTGGTTCTATTTTATTTATTCATCTAGAAGTTTTCAAAATCAAATGTGTGGTCAATATTTTCTTATGTTTTCCCATTCATATTCGACTTTATAAGTGCAGTTTCCCTTACATCAGATTGCTGCTTCGATGTTCAGGCAAACTCCAGGAATATTTTGGTTCTCATGCTGTTTGTGCGAATTACCTTTTGGCTCATGCGCGAAGGGTTTTACGAGGAGAATCTTATGTTCCGATTTTAGCTGCATAGGTTGCAGTTGCGATTCATATTTTCTTCCTCTAAAACCTATTTCAATCTATTCGATTTCCGCCGAAAGCTCTCAGAGTTGCGCTGCAAATAATTCATCTGAGAAAACGTATATAAACAGCTTAAAGCAGTTCCATATAACCGCGTTTTTAATCGTGAACCAACGAAAAATGAGTCATGGTAGGCAAGCAGGCGGGTACAGGCAAAGAGGTAATTTAATGCTCACCACTTTCCGTGTATAATTGGAGGGATATTTTCAAGTGAGCTGTATACTGCATCTTTGTTCTTTTTTTTTGTTGCACCCGTTTCCATCCTGTTTGGATGACTTTCGCAATCATTTACGACTAAAATAAATTCCCTTTAAAAATGCTCCAGAGGTGATCAACTTACAGAAAACAACGGAAACTGACAAATATTCTTTGCAATGTTTTCAGATTTGGAGCTGATTCTTCTAATTTCACTTGTCCATAGAATGTGTTCATGAAGTAGGAGTAAACATACTTCATGAACACTTCAAATTAGCGCGTATTACTTGTAGTTGTCTCTCCAAGGCTATTGTTTTTTTTACAACAAAGGTTGTAAAGTGTGATTGCTTGACCTGTTTGTAAGTGCTTGTCAATAAGTTGGGCGGTTTTCATATGATGGCGTTGGCGTAACAAATTTTAATCTCCGTTGATAGGATTACCTAGCGAAGAGGAAAAGAGTCAGCGATTCGATTGGTGGCGACCATCGGCTGCTGCTTGCTATAGGGAGGCGTTCATTGGATGCATGGAACTATTGTCATACTGTAGTGCAGAGGGGATGCTTACGCGATAGCCGATGAGGTACACATTTATTGCAGGGAGGCACGCATGCGCACAAAGCGCACTATGTTCGCTTAGGATACGATTCGGATCCAGCCGATATAATGTATTTGATGGAAAAAGTATGGCAACTGGAGCCTCCCCGTCTTGTTATCACTGTGCATGGAGGAATCACCAATTTCGAGTAACGTTTTGGTCTCCCACTTGCATCGATAACGTCCACTTTACTATTGAGTAATAAAGGAAATACACTGGGATAGGCAGATCGGGAGGGTTGGGAGGGGTTGGGAGAGGAGGGAGAATCGATGTGTCATTGTTTGCGAAAACCGCCTGTGATGGTATGGTCGCAGCGACTGCAGTTTTGTTTTAATCAGATGCCCCCTCTTGGTTACTGGTCGAAATTTCAAAGTTTGCTTGGTTTCGAGCGAATTTCCTTTAAATTTCTAGTTGCTTGTGAACAGATCGGGTTTATTTACCATCATAATTAAAACTCTCCCAGCACACTTTTTGCCGTCCGCACTTAAGAGGTACAGTTTCGTGCTTCTGGCAACAGTGCAATCGGTGAAAGAGGTGAAAGCGTGTGGAAAAATTGTCTGTTATCCTTGAGGTTGTCGTAATATTCTGGATTAATATCTTTAAAAAAATCTATTCAGAGTGCAAGATAAACTAGGTCGAGTTTTTCGTGAAGGTTTATTAAAAGCTGCTCAAACGACGGGCGCGTGGATCATAACGGCAGGCATCGATTCAGGCGTTGTGCGTCATGTTGCTATCGCCCTCGACGAGGCCGGCATATCGGCACGGTGAGTGGCGGAATTGTAATTTGTCACAATTAATGTTGAGATTTTACATCTAAAAAGTAGGAGGAACAGAAAAAGTGTGAAAGATATACGTCGTTTGCAGGAAACTTAATTACTTGATTCTGGCCGTCAGTGGGCGGTGTGTTCCTAAACCGCCTCGTTTGCAGAGGTGGTATGATGTTAGATAGTATGTTAGGTAAGTGTCAGGTAGTTAGCGATAGACTTTTGCTTCCACCTATGCATTCCTCTCTCGACATTTTCTTGTCGGTTTTTTCTACTTCTAGCTTTTTTTGGCAATAGTTGCGTCATACTGAAATATTCACGTCAACAATTATGCTATTGTGATCTGACCTTTCACCATATCACTAATTCCAACAGCGAGAAGTTATCGAATAACTGAAGCATTTTTGCCCTATTGCAAGTTTTACTCTACGTAGGCGACTTCCTTCCGGCTCATAAATATAAATGAAGCAATAAAAACCAGCAGTAAAGCACTTTTCATTTTTAGTAAGAGATGCTCATTTGGCATACTTCTTGCAATGGCGAATGATTACAGCTCTTTTGCAGGATGCGTTCAAGAATAGTGACCATCGGAATTGCCCCTTGGGGATTGCTGAAAAAAAGAGAGAAGCTGATTGGAAAGGGTATTGTGGTACCATATGATACACATTCGTTCTCTTCTCGAAGCCGACTTGCTATTCTCAACGACCGACACTCTTACTTCCTCCTCGTCGATAATGGTACTTCGGGAAGGTAAAAAATAATCAAATGATAGCGTTGCTGTAGGAGATAGGTACTTGCTTGTATCAGTGGTATATGGGCTAACGTGGGTATTGTAGGGTGCAAAATAGTGCACTTGGTTGGGTTTTTTTAGCTGCGACATTACACTGAGGGTGCGAAATATATCAACATTGCCCTAAGCAGGTTGTTATCTTTTCTTTCTGTCCCGGCCATTGCAGCCGAGACTGTCTCGTGAAAAACATAGCGAGAAAAGACGTAGACCAAAGATCAACAGAGTCAGCTTTCTATCTTCTCAACGTCATCGTTTTAACGGACATATCGACCTTTCAAATGTGCATGACTTCTTTATATTAGTCCTTAGATGCGTCGTTTTACACGTTTGCTTATTGAAAGCATTGAATGAATGGAGTCAACTGATTTCCGTGGACTTTTATTTTCTGCAATTTTTTTGGTTCGGTCTCTTTATCGGGGCGAGTCAGTGAGAATTTTGTGACAAAAGGTTTCATTTTTTTCAAAGGATTGCTCTCATGGGACTTTTTCCAAAAGCTGGTTATGGCAACAGGTGCGTATGGTACTGCGTTTGGTTTATTCCTTCGGTAATTTTACTTCTTAAACCACAGAGGTACACCAACAGTTTTACGTAGGCGTAGTCCACATTTTCCTTTGATCGGCTTCTATAACAGTTTCCCGCATTCTGCGCACACTGTTTGCATCAAAAACGCATCAATAAGCCGATTTTGCAGTACTGTGTATTTTGTTTGATGTCAGGTAAGCGTGAATGTTCTCCGAGAGTGATTTTATCAAGCAATGTTAAATGAACACAACACCTGTATTCTTTAGGTATGGAGCAGATATTATTCTGCGGAAGAGGTTTGAGGAGTTTATAGCACAGAAGCAAACTCTTGGATGCGGCACAAGCCGAGTGCCGGTCGTCTGCGCGGTTCTTGAGGGTGGAACGTGCACTATACGCGCTGTGCTGCAGTACCTTACAAAGTCAGCTCTTGCACCTAACTTAACAGCATCCACTGTTGAATGTTAAGCGATGTAGCGATTACAGCGAACACAGTGTTCATTGAGAGGTTGCACTAGAGGCCGTCGACGTCGAAGTCTTCAGACTTCTTGATTCTTCTACGATATGGTGTATGAGTAGAGCGAAGAACCGGAAGTGATCGTCAAGGTTGAAGTCTTGCACATGCAAACGCTATATATGCGATTGTGGCCTAAGAATGGCGCGTGATCCGCTGGCTAGGCGGATCATAATGTCACTTGCCTGAAATGTCCAATCAAGAGCGCTTTTGTGAGTCTTAGTCCCACTCTAACGTCTCTGGCGAGAGGGTCAGCAGCACCGCCTAGTTAGACTGCTCGAGCACCCACGCCACGTAAAGGCTTTCAATTAGCGGGAGTATATATTTACATATCCTCTACGACACCGTTGTTTCTCAGGTGCATTATAATAATAACAATATATACTACGATTGTTTATATATATATATATATATATAT
>JAARMF010000099.1:98955-132317 GCA_022844705.1 Toxascaris leonina
TGTATATATATATATATATATATATATATATATATATATATATATATATATATATCAGCTGTTTGACATTTACGCGGGTGCTGTTGTTGCTTCGGACACTTTCCCGGCAGAATATTGTGCCGTCGGATGCTTATACCCCTTATGGAGCGGGATGCAACGTTGTACCATGTAATATGAGCATGCCATTGATATTAGTGATGCAGAACCAAACGAAGGGAACATCGATAACTCTTATTCATTCCATTCCTTTACCTACCTCCTCATTGATGGTCATTCAATCCCGTTGTCTATACTTAAACGAATCATCACTACAACTTTTTCGTTGCATCCTCTCTTCTCTCTTATTAGTTCGGCTTTTATTTAAATTTCAAAGCAGCAAACTTTCTGCGGTCCATACGACAAAAATCCTCTATAACTGCTTTCAGCGATCCGCCCGTTCCAGTGATCGTTTGCGATGGAAGTGGGCGTGCATCAGATTTGCTGTCATTTGCTCATCGCTATATTCAACAAGACGGGTATATATATCATTATGGATTACTAGTTGACATACCATCATTATCAGTAGTTTAGTATGCACACCACTTGCTATAGTTTCTTCTGACTAGTGCTCATCTCATCTCTCTTTCTCAACATTCTGTTCATGTCCATTGTATTGTCCACACTTTCACCGGATCATGTTTGACAAATGACATAATAACTTGGAGCAGTCACATATGTCACTTGTCCATCAAATGTTTCTCTTCCAGTTCACATGGTTGGGAACTTTTGAATGAAAGATCCACAAGCAAAGTTTTGCTTATTTGTTTCTTTGTGACCTTAATTCTAGTGCTGCTAGATTTAGTCAGTCAATCGATTTTGGGCATCGTTTATGTTGGTTGATGAATTTTACAAGCTAAATTCCGATGTATCATTGTTTCAGTACGTTACCAACTGAGATTCGTGAGCAGTTGCTTACGCTTATCGGAGTTGTGTTTCGCTACAGCAACACTTCTGCGGAGCAGCTGCTCGACGAAATATTGCGGTGCGTGAAGCATCGTGATCTGGTTAGCCAATTATGACCTGAAGCTCTTTCCCTTTCATTTGGGAATTGATCGTTGAGTTGAGCGGAAAAGAAAGATTTCAAAACGGATGCGTCTTTTTCGCCAGAAATACTAATGGCGTTGTGTGGGATATAATTACGCTTAAGTGCTATGTCACTTCTTGACGGGAAATTTGTCGAAACGTTCTTCGCTCTTTTATTTGTAGATGTTCCACAATAATACACTGACCATCGTTCTTTCCTTAGTCGTCCTTTCTTAGCAAAGAAACAACTGAAAGCCAAATTGCCGTTATGTCTATCTATTAATTAATAAAATAAGAGCAGTTTTCTCATTATGAAAACAGTCAATACTTTACTGGAATATTTTTAAAAAATTTCGATTCTGAAGGAAGGTCACAAATGCAGATAGCTATCGACAGAATGTTTCATCTTTTGATTTCCCCAATTAAGAGTCACAAAAGATACTTTTAATTTGATGTTCGTGACTATTCGAAAGCGGCAAACTTTTTCGGACAATTCCCCAATTTGCGTGAATAGAAGTGGATCCAAGGAAGAAACACTTCTGCTGTAAGGGCATAACAATATAATTTTTTGAATCTAATTTATTTCTATATCAACTTATCGATTCTTTACCTGTTTCTTCTCTGCGGTAAATGTTTGCAGCTACGCAGTTGTTGCTGATAAAATGGTCTTTGTAGGCATAATACGTTGATGGCGCCAGCCGCTAAGAAGATATCTGTAGTCTGATCATTATTGTTGCCGTATGTTCTTTAGCCAGAAACCTTAAATTTTTCGGTCAGTTTTTGATGATGTTCCTACTCAAATATTTGTTGTTTAAGCTAACAATCTTTCGTCTGGGTGAAAAGAAGCAGGATGTGGACCATGCGATTTTGAGTGCGCTACTCAAGGGACAGAATCTTTCACCAGCTGACCAGGTAGAATTTAAATGGTTATCTGTGGTGTCTTAAGTACTATAAGCTGCATGAAAATATGTTGCTTAATATTCAATCAGCTGTCAATAAGCGACTTGTCGGCATGATGCGTTAGTGCAACCCAGCTTGAAAAATAAACTGTTTTAGTTGGCGCTGACTTTGGCGTGGAACCGTGTTGATATTGCTCGCTCGGAAATTTTTATCGATGGACAGCAGTGGTCAGCTCATGCGCTTCACAATGCTATGATGGAGGCATTGGTGTTGGATCGTGTGGATTTCGTGAAGCTACTTCTCGAGAATGGTGTTTCGATGAAGAAGTTCCTCACTATCACACGTCTTGAACAACTTTATAAAATGGTTTGTTTCCACATTCTTCTTTCGTTGATCGCATGTGAGTTGAAATGTTTGAAGTTAGGATTGAATTCAAGGTTGTCACTTGAAGGCATTAGGAAGTGAAGCGATTTCATTGGATATGATGCTGCTGCAGACTGAAAACGTAAAGTTGGTATCGTCATAGATGTTTCTTCGAAGTCGCCTTCGTCGCAACGAATAATTCATTCAATGGTCTCGTCAAGTGGACATCAAGTTTCATAAATTGTCTCCGTGCATTCGAACTCATCAGATAAACAGCAGTTTGGCGTGCTCAACTTGTAAACCCTTTCAAAAATGGAGCGCTGCTAGTATGCTGTGAGGAAAAGAAACGTTGAAATAGACAAAATCACATTTCGGCGATGTGCATTATTTGTGAAGCAAATTTTGGGAATTTCTAATTGCAGGAGCAAGATCCGAATACGATCCGTCACTTGATGAGAAACAAATTATCAAAAGCAGATGGTGATTTTGGCCTTCCGGAAATCGGCGCTGCAGTGGAGAAATTTATGGGCAATGCGTACAAATGTCATTACACTTCACGACAATTCAAGAACAAATATGAAAAATATAGGAAAAAAGCAATGGTATATAGTTTGATTAAACGAAACTTTTGCACTTTGTTCAATCTCTCAGGTGATATATCTCTTCTTGAGTGAGGCATTGAGGTAGAGAACTAGAAAGGAAATATAGTTGAAAACATAGCAACGACAGTTGAAAATTCTTTGCATCGTTTCGCATTCCCTTGTTGTTTATAGGCAAACGAATCTAATGCCGCAGCATTCTTCAATTACTCATAGGCTTCTCTTTCTCTCTCTGCATATTATATTAATTTCTTCTACAGTATGATATTGATATTGTATAAAAGACCACCAGAAGGGGACTTTTATGCAGCGGTCCTTTAGCCCTTTTTTGCATTCTTAGGTATTCAGCTGGGGGGTGCACAACTTTCGAGACTCGTCACGACCAGACGTTCAGATTTATTTGGCGAAATACTTTTTTTGTTGCCTTTTGTTTAGAGAAGAAAATTGTGGAGAATGCTGTTGAATAATGAAGGCTTCCTGGTGACGCAGTAAGGCTTATGCTTTCTTTTGGTTCCTTTCAATCGAATTCATTTCATCATTGAAGAGAATCCCTTTAGATATCACGCATTCCCAGTTTTCGGAATCTACGCGCTTCCTATGGGCGCGACAAAAACAAGGCGGAGGTTAGTGATGCTTCAACTTTTTGTCGAGATCTTCTGCGACTAGTGTCCGGTTTTGATAGTGCTGCTTTCTTCACAAGCATTTTCTGCGTCTTCTTGGTTGCAAACGAGGAGCAAAAACCATCGCGAGCAACTGAGTTTGAATAAATTTTTATCTGAACCATACTTACCGGAGAATTTTTTCTGGATTTTCAGGATTCAAAGAAATCGAAATCTCAACGCAAGCAACACAAAGCGCGTGACGAAGGTTAGCCTCACTTTTGTTTATTATGAATTATTTGATCAGTGCAATGCTGTCCGTTGTCTGAAGAAAATAGTTTAGGGAGAGGGAGGGGAATAAAGAGATTCTAACTTTTTACTGTTGATGATCCGTTTGTCATTTCGTTTTCAATGGTATTGCATCATTTGCACTGGAGTATTTGTAATAAGAGGAGATTTATAGCATGAGCCGATATTAAGGAATTCCCATCGTTTTTCCAGTTCCATGGAGGCCTTTATTATTAGATATTTGTAGGTGCACAGGGGTTCCTTCGTTTCCTCCCCTTCCTAACATTCCATCTGGTGAAGTTGTGAAAAATGAACGCTGAATTCTTTATAGACCCTACTCGCCAGATGTGAGGTGAGTGGCGTTTTCACCTCAGTACGTTTAATTTTTCTCTTTGACTGAACGTTAGGTGCATAATTCAGTGACTTTCGAACTAAGACCGCGGCTTCAGATGAAGAGCCTGACTTCAAATATCCTTTCAATGAACTGATGCTTTGGGCAGTGCTGACGCGTCGTCGGGCAATGGCGCGCTGCATGTGGATGCATGGAGAGGAGCCCATGGCCAAGGCGCTCGTCGCAGTCCGGTTGTTCAAATGCATGAGCAAAGAGGCCGCTGATGACTATCTCGAGGTGGAAATTTCTAATCAGCTGCGGGAGTTCGCTGAGTTAGTTTACTTTTTTCAGTCATTCGCATAGTGCATATTTCTTCATTGGTCACGTTTTTCACCTGCTAGAATGTGTGCAGTTGATGGATGAATGCTGCAGAAAATCCGAAGCTAGAGCATGCTCTTCAGATTTATTTTTATCGACCTGCAAAGCGAGTTCTGTACATCACTCCGTTCTAGTGAGTTCTTTATTAAGCGCAATTAAGTCTCAACGATTGGGTGGTACGCGTAGGGTCGAACAACATTGTACTGTTTGGCCTTTGCCTCATCTTTTTTTCGATCACCTGATTGCCAAGACACTATCAATTCCTTTCTTCTTTTTATTTCTTCGACTAATCGGGATGGATATATTTCTTTTTCTCGTTGCTTTGACAGGCTTTTCAACTGTTTTTCAAACTCTGTGTGCCTAGTGGTAGTTGATGTTACTGGCCTGGTTCTCCTCAGTACGATTGTTGAGTATGTTCTAGGGTAGCAAACTAGCGGAGCTTTCATCAAGCAGCAGTCGGCGATATATTTTCACCTAGGTGTGTTCTATTCACGTTTCTTCTAGTCGGAGTACACCCATTGCTTCTAGCAGAACATTTTGCTAGACAACTGTCATTCGAGTTGCTCTTTCATTTCTGCAGTTGCCTTCAGAGAATTCAAGGCCGAGAGCTTGGACTTGTTGGATCATTGCTATCAACAAGACGATACTCAAACGTTGCGGCTTCTTACTGCCGAGTTGCCAGACTGGGGCCACCATACTTGCCTCTCATTAGCCGTTATTGCAAACAACAAACAGTTTCTTGCGCATCCGTGGTAAATTTTGTTGATTTCGTTTTTCAAGAGGAATACTGAGTTCACTCTCCCTCTTCTCTGTATTGTACAAAATTTTCTTTGGTTCTAACCAAAAGACTTTCGCCCTACGGATGCTTACCAATTACCCGCCTTAAATTCTTTCTCACTTTGCTTCAAATATGGAGAGTTGTTCGTTCGCCATATTATATTCCACGTCATGTTACAGTTTAAACTCACTTCGTTGCGTCAAAATTATTCTTAACTGGCTTTGTCCACTGGAGCGTTAGTGTAGCGCTTATACCTATTATGATAGATGACTTCTACAAGTGAGTTGTACTGTAAAAGGTGAAATAAGACCTTAGTTATTAAAGGAGTGTTTATTATGGAAAACCTGAGTAAAGCTCGGATAGGAGATCCTTCGCTCCTATTCTTCTCCAGGATCCATCGATCGTCGATCCCTAAGCGATGTGTTTTCAAAATTCCGCACTTCATCAGAAGATTCTCTCTTATTCACATATTTTTATCGCTCTTATCACTGTTTCAATAAGCAGCTTGTTATCAACTCATTTTTTCTTGCATGCCTGCCTTTCAGCGAAAAAAACACCGTGTTCTCGATCACATGATCTGTGTCACGTTTCTGTTTATGGCACTTTCCATAGCAATTCCGCGGAAACCTCTGAGCACGGAATTTAATAAATATAATTAATTGTTTGAAAAACTCTTTGAATTCATTGCTATTTGTCAACTGTTGTGTCAACATTTAGTCTTGAATATAACTTTTCCTCAGATTAACCTCTGTTCATAGTTTTCTCAGAAAAGACAACCTTCCCATTCCTCCATCCTCCCTTATGAAGTTCGAAAATGTAATTATTTTCTGCTCATTGTATGTGCATATTTAGCATTACACACCTACGTTAGGTTTTAGCAATTGCTAAAACCTGCTCAAACGTTTGAAGGAAATGTGACCATCCACTCTATAAAACTGTTTCATCAAATTAGTTCCTTTACACAACTTTGCAAAATCTTCAATTCGAGAGTTTTATTGAAGATAATATGACACTTGGTAAGTCTTTGTTCAGTTTTAACTTGGGCCTTTTTAAATTTCATTATTATCGTATGAGATTGACGTGGAATATTGCATCACTTAGGTAGCATGGTAGTATTACATTATGTTACATATAGTTTCGCAGTAATCATTCAATTGTCAATTAGTTACGTTTGATTGCAAATCTGCGATTGTTCCTTGCTCGAAACCGATGTGAGGGCAAGGGAACGTTTGATCAAGGTTCATATCAAGGTGAATCCTTATTTGTTGACAATACTGCATTCACATTTCTATCTCACAAACGTTGCTAGTGTAGTCTTCACTGACTCTTTTCATATTTCCTATGGTGCTTCCAAAATGTGGTGAGTCGAGTAAAAGCCACTAGCATGTGGAGTATTGCTAACAAACAGAATTTCTAAACAGTAACTCACTAATCTGTTTCTGATAAAAGTCGTTCACAAATTTAACCATAGACTCTTTCCTGTTTATCTGTTATCTCAAATCCTCCTCACAAATTGCGCAAAAAAAAATTTGCGCAAAAATTTGCGTTTGTTTGCGCAAAGAAGTTAATTGTTTCGAATATTTTCAGCTGTCAAATCCTGCTGGCGGATCTTTGGCACGGAGGGCTCCTTATCAGAAGGTACTATTGATAACTTCCTTAAAAACCTGTCAGCCAGCCGAACGTTAAAGTGATTTTAGCACTGGCGTTTCCGCCGAGTATCCTTTTGCTCGATGTGAAGTCACCCGTATGGCCATCGTATATGGAAGTTGATCACCAACAGCATTCCACCGGAAGTTTGACCGATTTAAATGAGGTTTGTCATTTTTTCCGTCTTCCAGTTCCCTCCAAATTTGCGGTATTTCTTGATGGTTTTTGACAGTGGTAAACCAAAAAAGTGATTTTAGAGACAGTGCTTCCACTATTCTTTTTAAAGACATCAATTTGGTCGACTCGGTCGTCTTTAATAGGTATCGGGCAATTCGAGTATGCATTCGAAAACTAATTTTAGGAATGCGATAACTAATTCTGTTGCATACTGACTTCACCACTTCTAACGCACTTAATTCGATTGAGTTTCTCACTAGGTTTAAACATCTCTAAGAAAATTGTGCAGTACTGAAATAAGGAATCTCAGGAAATGGAGGACGATGATGATGATATGGAGCAAAAACCTGGACGACAAAGTGGAAGCAGCACTGTATCACTTCACATAACATCTGTACGCGCTTTTCTTTTGCACTCTCTCGTCACCTAAGAAGGTTTCTTTAAAAACGAGTGCTGATCGACGGTCTCTTAATCTTGAACGGAGGAAAGCGATGACTTGGAAAAGAAATTTTTTCAGTTCACAAGTCCTTTTGTCAATTTTAAATCATCTAGTATAGCGTAAAAAAATATTCTCAAAAATCAAGGAGATGAGTGCATTCGATCATTAAATTACACCAGTTATTTCTGCAGCTTATATATGCGTTTATTTGACAAGGCGTACTGACTTCCACGTGATGCCATATCCGCTTTCCACTCATAAAACAATTTTCAACGATTTTGGAATAAATGCTCTCAGTAGTACTCATGTTTGAGTTGCTCCCTATTACATGAAGCGTTGTCAACATCGCCTCGGAGCATAAGAATTCGTTGGCTGTCTAAATCCATCCAGGGAATACATCTGAAATCCCCTCCTACTGATTCTTTTCTTTGTGAACTTTTTGATTTATATTTCATGATGAGCTATTTTTGACCCTAATTGCTGAATTGAATTTAGGCATCAGAAAAGAGAATAAGGTGGCAATGTCTTGCCGCATATATTATGTGTTCAAATATTACGTAACTCCTGAGTAGAACTTTTTCGGGCAATTTTTTATGCGAAGCAGTACGGTCTTACAACTTGGTAGATCCGTATTACGATAGTGCTTCGCACCTCCTCTCATATCAAACGCTAGCAGTACTCTTGAAATTGATCTGATCTTTTTTTTTCCTCAACACTGCTGTCGATTCACATACTAGATACTTTTACCTCCATAACAATGGATCATACTCAGCTATTTCTTTATAGACGTCAGATTTTTCCAGCACGCTCTTTTTCGTGCTTCATGTTGTCAGAATCTGATCGACTTTTTCAACGACCTAATTAATAAGCACATCTCAGCATACACCTCTAGTGAGGCATGCAGGTAAAAATCCATCTTGAGATACATGAAGAAATACAAAGTCACTAATCGCTGCACATTGATCACAACGTCTAATGGAAACGTTTCATTTCGTGCACACTTTTATGAATGCTCTCTAAGTTAGCTTTTTAAAGTGGAATGCCAATTCTCATTTTCAGTGTTGGCGAAATTTTGTTTCAATTTTTGATATGATTCGATTCATTCTGAGATTTTTATGCGAATAAGATTTCCATCGTCATTCATGCTCAAATTTCCTTCTCTGCTGCAATTTTTTGCTGCATTTTTAATTATCATTTTCCTCACTTCCAAATTTCGCTAACGTAATGATCCACTAATGCACTACTTCGTAGTTAAAATAGCTCATAGATTGGAATATGGCGAACTTTTTATTTTGATGAAGCTTATCATAGTTTTATGAGCTTACTATCACAATTTCATAGCAGTGGAACCAATGAGATAACCGACTTGATGAAAGACCTCCCACTTTTCTGGAATGAGTGGAATATTATACTCGTTGATGGAAATTTCAAAATGAACGCAACACAGTAGTTCGTTCAAGTAAAATTGCTATAGGTGAACAGATGCTTTCGACTGATCAACTAGGTAACGGCCGAACGTCAGCGGTCGTTGTATTCGAGTGGATTATTGCGTTGGGCATAAAAGTTTGCATGTAGTTCTAATAGGCGAAATGAAATTTCCATTTAACACCCTACGGTCTTGACTGCTTGCACCTATGCATTTTGAATAGTGTTGTTATATTTTATGGGCATTTATTGAGACAAAATTTTTCAGCTATTCAGGTCCAAAAAACATACCCTCATGAAATCAGGTTTGCCTTCGATACATGGCAGCAAACAATCAGCTGACTTCGTGGAGGCTGGCAACCTTATGGAGAGAGGACGTTCACACGGTGCATCACTGACGGTGCGGTTTATCTATTTAAAGGAGGGAAGGGGGGAGGGGGCTAGGGAAAGTTGAATGATCGTACTGTTGAGGCTGCATAAATCTCACAAAAGATGTTCCTTTACGACTAAGAATTGAGATGGTTTGTTTCATTATCGGAGTTGACATTTTACTTTTCTTTTATGAAATTCTGCGAAAAAAATTCTACAGTGAATAAATATTGATGATTAAGAAATGAGGAGAGTATTTCAAAGTCGCTAAGATGCACAGAAGCAGTTAAAAGACGGTAACTTTTTTCGCTTAATTATTTCCTATGCGCATATATCATGTTCTAGTAGTAGACTATATTTTTCAAGCTTGTCAGTAAGAGCTCTCCTTCGAAAAAGATTCGTCATGTACGACCTTTCAAAGCTTCTCGAGGAATGCTGTTACTCAATTTAACCACATGATAAGTAATGTAAATTTACAAATGTAGGCGTAGCATTTTGGGATTGTCGAGTGTATCGAAACAACTTCCAGCAGGTCCTCACTTTTCTTGCAAAAGATCGTGGATTTTTTTCCAAAACATTTTTTTGCTATACGGTCTTCTCTACTAAGTCATTTTAATATTATTTTGTTTTCCACCGAGTTTGAAAACCAGTGCTTCGTTGGATCTGCATAAACTGCAGGTTTGTTGCGATAATGAAGCGTTATTTTTTGAAAGCAGGGCAGTACCAGTGACAGATCAAAAGAACTGCGGGTGAAAAAATGAGGGTCGATAATATTAAGAGGTCTACGTGTGAGCAAATTGCTCTTGCATAATGCATTTTTGCCACATTAGAAAGGTATATTTGAGGTCATTTGTGGTGATGGTCAGTAAATAATCGAGCGCAATGAGATAGTTGCGTCTTATAGCCGGCTGGCAACTCACCACGATGGACATCAAAAGTTGGCGTATTCTATTTGGCACCTATTACAACATTTTGGGCATGGTCGTTGAGTTTCGCATCGTTTCTCTTTGCGATGACATATGTGTTGCTTATCGAATTCCCAGTGAAGCCACTCAAAGTGGAGTGGTTCCTACTCACCTATGTGATTGCGTTCGCCATGGAGCATTTTCGTAAGGTTGCAGCATTTGTGTTGTGTAAGCTAACATTTTATGCATATTACTATGACAACAGGGAACTTTGTCTGACTTTTTATTCGCTTTTGAATTATGCCGATGAGAAATGGCAAATTATCTTTTTGAGTACGATGTCTTTTGCTCTTTTTTGCAAATGGCGCCGTCGTTCGATAGTAAACCGGTTCGCGTTATTAATTTCTGTCCTACTGTTATGAGGCAATTCGTTGAATTCTTCCCATTCACATGATCTCACCACGTTTTGACACATATGAGGGATGAATCTTATTATTGCTTGTTTATGAGAGACCACTTCTGATGCTAAAATTTCAACTTCTTTTTTTCTTCAGCTGATCGTTCAGGAAGCCAGCTCATTGCCGGAAAAAATTCGCGTTTTTTTCAATCGCCATTGGAACTACCTCACTATGCTCGCAATTCTGTCATTCTTTGTTGGATTCGCATTTCGCTTGAATCCGACGACGAGGCATTCATACGGGCGAGTGATTTTGGCGTGCGACTCAGTGCTTTGGTATATTAAGGTGCTTGATTTCATGAGCGTTCACCCTCGTCTCGGACCGTATATAACCATGGCGGGCAAAATGGTGAGCGAAACTTCTTTCAAAACTGCCTCTTTCGTTATGCTGTGAATGTATTTTTGTAAACAGCATAGATCTTAAGCGGCGATTGGATCGTCGCCACAAATGAATCTTCTAGGAATCGTATTTTTCTTGTGGTATCTTATTGAGGAAGTTGCTCCTGAAAAGATGCATAGATTATGGTTCTTCGTGTGGACTGTTGATTTTCCGTGTAATTTTTGCCGTGGATGAAGTCTTTTTCGACTCTTTTTTTTCCTTCTTTTTTCCAAAATGAAACATCACCTGTAATTGACGGCCAAAACTGGGGTGATGAGAGCTTAATGATTCTGTCGCCTTTTCTGTTGTGTATAGAAAAAAAATTCAAACCTTTTCGCTTCATTCAATCTGTGATTGAGCCGATTATTTCACCTTTTCGAAATGGAGTTCTGACTATGGCTTTGTCTTCAACCAATCAAGCAGCGCAAGATGCAGTTTAGATTCTGAATATGTGTTACATCCTGGTACTGTTGTTGGTGACCTTGATGGCGTTCGGCGTCTCAAGACAATCGATCACATATCCGCATGAAAAGTGGAATTGGCTTTTAGTACGGAATATTTTCTACAAGCCATATTTCATGCTCTATGGAGAGGTGTATGCTGGAGAGATCGACACTTGTGGGGATGAAGGTTGATTCCGTTTTCTTATCGTTAAACTTTCTTACTCAATTCGTTAATATTGATGCTGAGTTTGTTTGATGTTTTCGACGAGGTGACAGATGAACTTCGGTGGGAGGTGGGAAGAGGATAAGAGATGTGCGGAACAAAGAGGTGCTGGCTCGTCGCTATTTTATGTTATTTTTTCGACGTTTATCTCTGATAGAACCCTGCTTTTGCTAAAATATGTTATCATTTGGAAAATTTCAATTTTATGAACGTTAAAAGATGTTCACCAGTGTCCGGTAGGCGTGTCTTCGTAGGGAAGGGGATGGGGAAGAGCAGGTGAGGAAAGAAAGTGGAAGCGATTGTTGTTTGACGCTCACTGCATAAATCGCTTTGGATGTGATAGTGCCGTCTCAACTGTGGTAGTTTTAGGGACGAATTGTGTGCCTGGAGGCTGGATTCCACCTGCTTTAATGACTGTATTTCTTCTTGTCGCGAATATACTTCTTATAAACATGCTAATAGCAATTTTCAAGTGAGTTTGCAGTGATCGTTCTCAAAGTATCCGTGTGAAAGAAAAATAAGCGGATATTTGAAGGAAAATAAACAATCCGAAGATATTCGTGAAAGTTGTTGCTTCGTTTCGTAAATAAAGCCAGGAAGTGGTGGAAAGGGACAATTATGCGGTGCCACGACTGGAGCCATCGTATTGTGAAATTTGAGCTGAGAAGTTGTGTCAATTTCGGCAACGGCCTAGTGAGCTTGAGATGAACACCTAATTCTTGAACTGAATTAGAAAAAACCATCCACTGCCGTGTGTGAGTAGCCGACTTAGGAATCCATTGCTTGTTACGTCCGCTGCGTCAAAAGACAAACTTTATTGCTTTGTCAGACAGTCAATGTCCTGCATAGGTAAACGACAATTTTCAAAAACCGCTGTAGTGAATATGCAAACGTCCGAAGAAGGAAGGTGGAAGGATTTGGTTTCATTGCAGTACGCTTCATACACAAGGTTCGATTCGAACAATTCGAATTTTGTGTGGGATTTGGATTTGGATTTCGAAATTTGGAACCACAATTTGAAGAAACGAATTCTTCGGAATTCTTCCGAAAGGAACTATAGATCTTTGGCAAATCACATATTAAAGGCTATGGTGAACAGGTGGCTAAGACTACGACATTCCTGTACTTCAAACCTCAAAACCAAATAATCGGCACTGGAAATCCAGGGAAAAACTTTGGGTGGTCACACAAGTGTGACATTTTGAGACATTCCAACAGTACTTTCAATTTGAAAACCAACATGTGTAGACTACATACTCGTACAGTGCTAATAATATGCAATAAGTGTTTCACTTTAACACACAATAAGTGATCCCAACTATAGCACATACGCTATTCGACTGTGTCAGTTGTAACGGAAATTTCCCATAAAATGTGCGATGTTTTTTCATACGATCCTTGATTCCGATTGTATACAGTTTACCATCTCTTTGAGCAATTTAAAAATAGTATTTTTATTAAGCAATATTTTCAACGAGACGAACGATATGTCGCAACAAGTTTGGCTGTTCCAGCGCTATGAACAAGTGCTAGAGTATGAGAATACGCCACTTATACCTCCGCCATTTACGCCTATCGCACATCTTATCTCGCTGATGAAACACCTCTTCCGGGTTCGTTTCTGTACTGAAGGATTTTTCTACCTAAACTAATGTTGTCAAAAATTTCAATGTACATGTCCCACCGAATTCAGAGACAAATATCCGTGTGAGAATCGAATGTAGAACTAGAAAGCGTGCGTATCATAGTGCAGATTTCCAGTAAGCGTCCAGCTTGTTTTCGGATTTTTTCCGGGGAAAAAGATACCAAAAGACAATGCGGAGCTCATCTTTGCCTTCTATAGTCACGTTTTCGAAGCTAATGTTGGATGTTAAAAGCTGCTTCTTCCTTGGTTAATCTCAGAGGAGTGTTGTTACAAATATTTCAGTTGCGTAGATGGGACCGACGAAGGTACAAACGTGGCCAGGGCAATCAAGGATCGATGGACTTCGCAATAAGTAAGGCTCCCTTTCAGAAAACTTTCAAATGCTTAAAAGGCAATTGAAAACAACGAATGTTATAATAGTATAGAAAGAAATGGTCGCTTTAAAAGTGAACAGAACGTCTTTGAAAAACGTCTCTGCGGGCCACTTTGATGGTGAAAACATCTCTCTTGTTAACTACTTCATCGGTTTTGTACATTTCGCTCTTGTGCCTCCAATATATATCGCGAAAAAAAAAATGGCTTTGAAAAAACTCGTCAGAAGTCTGATCAACGATATAGCGATTCGCCGATGGCCTATAATTGAGATTGTATAATAGGCTAAGGTTGTAGATGATCATTACAGAGGTGCGTTTGGATGAAGATGAAATACGCAAACTGCATGACTTTGAAGAGGATTGCATGGACGATCTTTCGAGAAAGAAACTTATAAGTCAGGCACTGAATTCTGAAACGCGCCTTCAGACCACCGCTGAAAGGTATACAGTTATTAAGTTCACATCATCAAAATTTTCTGATTTGGTTGCGCTTAAATGGCAAGAGCACAAGGCTGGCAGGCAACATGGAAGAATGCATCTGAAGTAACGGTGCCCTATCTGTGAATTACGAACAGCGGGTTTGGAGTGCTATTATTAGCACTAGAGTGATGTTTGGCTTGCATGAGGTTTTTTTCCGCTTGCGCAAATCCTGTAATATTTTTTAAAGATTCCTACTTCGTTTTGACTCAGTATCCGCTTCATCCGATGTCAGATATTGTTTGCAACACCGGCCTTATCATGTGGCTTATCCAGTTCCAATGAATACAGGAAGTGGTATCGGATTAACTAATAGCGCTACCAAGTTGCAAACACTACTAATAGCATTTCAACAAACAGTGCTGCCAAAACGGGCAAGTACTTTGGGTTGAAAGATCGTCAGGCATGAAGAACAGCACCTTTGTGGTCGTGACCTAACAAATCCAAGGAGTAAAGAAAGATCTCGATCGTTGGTGATACTCACAAAGAGACGTGTTACGTCAACCGGGCTCATTTGGCTTTCTTCAAGAACGGCGGTGAAGATTAATCAGTTGCGTACATACCTATGTTATCTTAATTCCGTTTTGTTCCACGCAATTTTCAACCATATTTTTCTTCGGTTGTTTTCGGTTCTTCATCGTTTTATTCTTACTTTCCCAAAAGAGCACTACCCTTGGCTTGTATACCTCCCAATTCATTTAACACACATATCATTTGAATATCTGTGAGATATGTATACAAAACTCTTTCCTGCAATATTTAAGGCGACGCCATGCATTTGAAACACTTCTTCCAGAGCAATTCGTCCAGTTCCTTCAGAATCCTTGTGGGAAGTGGGCCCTTGTTGAGTTTTCACTTTCCAGAACAGAAATCATGTACTCACGACTAAGTGAGATGATGAGCGAAGAATGGAATCTGAAGTCGGCAGTTTGGGAGATCGAAGCACGTTTGGAAACCATTGAGAAGAACCAGCGCGATATCATTGCGATACTGAGAGCTCGCTCGGTGTTGGAAACGAACGTGGACCGCAGCTGTGCCGATCAAAACCGCAGTCAGTTCACCAGAAGACACAACACGAGACGCCCAAGAGCTACGTCGATGCTGTGCTGCGATACCACAGATGATGATCTCGAAACGAATGGTTATGAGTCACCTGCATCGATGCCCGAAAAACAGTCTGCGTTCCCGAGGTGAGCGAGTCGCCTTATCCAGTTTATCGCTTATTGCCAGCTGCTTGAGATTTCCACTGCCGGTCTTCATTATACTTTTTATTCATCCGATCTTCTCCGGCTTTGTCTTTTCTCGAGACATGAAAGGCTCACTGATTTGTTGCAGTTTGTTGGCAGTCTGACCGAAAAGTGGTGATCCGACATAGAGTACCGTCAGGGAAGGTGCTGACATTTTGGCTTACTCGTTTGATTTTATTTCTATCATTGGTTCGCCTCGTATTGGTCGGTTTTGATAGTATTGCATCCGCTGTATTTAGTGCTGTTTTCTGCCAAATTCCATGTCGCTGCTATTTGCCGTGGCATTAACATGCGCTTACGTTTTCAGAAGACGGTGCACCGGAAGGAATGAGGCCTACACATCTATCACCGATGCGATAAAGCTGCTTTCGCCAATGCCAACCGATGTGGAAGCAAATTTTGAAACGCCGTCTGCGAAGCCGAGTTTCGTTCTGCGTCAGAACGAGATGCTAAGAAATTATGAAGAGGTCTGTTTGCTTTCTACTTAGGATGCTCACTTTTCATGAACGCTTCACATGTGGCTGACATTTGAGCATCTACCAAAGTATTTATCTGTGAGATCGATCGAGGGATGGACAGAACTCATCTGTACCAAAATGTTCTCACAAACTGCTTCGCCTAACTTAAATACGGAAGAGTCACTTTGATACGTCCGGATTTTCGAGGAGGGTCAAATATGATTGGGGAAACTTCTTATGGGTGCCTAACTGGTCGTTTTAGCGGAGCGCGTGACCCGCTTAAGAGCATGATACTTTAAGAAAAAGAGTGATTTATAAATCTGTGGTCATGAAGAGTGCTGCTCGAAAAAAAAACGAGATGATCCCATTCCTTTTCACACATTCTTTCGAGATTGATGCTTAAATTACTAGAACAGTTCATGAAATTTAGGCTCACCGTCTTCTAAAGTCCAACCAAAACAACTTTCGCTTCATTCGGAGGACTGTTAAGTACTCACACGTCTAGCACGTCCATGTTTTGAAGTAGTCCGCAGGTAGAAACCTCCTAGTTGGCGTTTTTGCTGGGGATGCTCTAATATAATCTATTTTGAGGCATCGAGTTTGATTACATCGGAAATCATAGCCGGCCGAAGGAGACGCGACTCATCGACGTGGTCCGCGTGTGAGGATATGCATGAGATGGACAAAGCGACCGGAAGAGTTGGCTCCGAGTCATCATCCAGCGAATCGAGTGATTCACCGCGCCGTTGCATATCGCGCAAATTCGAAAGATGCTAGCGGTGCTAATTGGTGTGCAATGAATCCGTTGGCGATTGCTCACCACGTTAACTGATTAATAAACTGTGGTGCTAAACGTTGGAAATCGTAGATCTCAGTTATTCCAACAATGAACCACATGAATGTCTGTCGAGCTTTCAACCGTAACTTGAGCCTACCACGGCTCGCCGATGTAACTTCGGAGCGTTCGTCATGTACTACGTAAATTAAATGAAACAGAGGAAATAAATATGTGGGAGGAGAATGGCGCGACTGTGCTGGTTTCATTGAAACAAGAGAGGTTGTCCGACTGCCTTGGTTGAAAGGCGCAGCCGGAACAGCATCAGTATTTCCATGCCAACTAGTCAGTTGTACTCGCATTTTCTAAATACTCGAAATATCAGAAAATCATTCAAAAGCGAGAAGGCTTAAGCACGCCGACAAGCGTTTGGCGTCACTGGATGGGCTTGTGTGGCTTATAATCATCGCTACCGTCCCTCTTGTTGGTGTGCATGCCATTTCAATTCCTACTAACAGTCATAAAGTCTGACGTTGTGTCTGAGAAGTATGTGACATACAACGTCGTATTCTTTCGCCCCGTGTTGTGCTGTTCAATGGCTGGCCTCTAATGTCCACGAATGTCCTCGAATAAACAACTTTTATTAAATTAAGGCTGTAGTACATGCAAACAATACATAAGGCACATGCACGTTTACGTATAAAAGTCGGTGTGCAGAGTGGCTTCGTACCCGTTAGTGCCTTGCAGAACTTTACGCCTGAGCGCATTACTTTTTAATGGCTTCTGTTAAGAGAGCAACTAATGCTCTGACTTGTGTACGACGATGCTACTACTCCGACATTTGCGTTGTTCTATAAACATCTCGAAAAATCAACTTCTGACAACGAAAATTTTGCGAACAGCTCGTTCAGGAATTACTTCTTGGTATTTTTTGGGGAACTAAACCGAAACTACAGAGCATATACCAACGACGAAATGAAGAACTGCCGTTTCTAAACATATACTTAACAACGTCTGTGGGCGAGTATTGCCAAAGAAACTAAAGAAGAGACAAAGAAAGAACTTGATGAGCAATTATCGTAATCATGGAGACAAAGTAACAGCTATCATCGGCTGTGTGAACGGCTCAGCATGAGTGTGACGTATAGCAACTCGCTCTTAAACGAACTCAAGAGGAACCGACCGGTGGGCAACGACTACGGTCGAATTATTTTCAAAAGTGCTTTTCTTTAATATCTTCCTTAAAGAACTCCTCCTAGTGTTTGAGTTTCTCAGCTTGCCTGCTTTTCCACATGGAGAAATATCCCTCACTACCACCTTACTATATGAGGGTTCATTTCAGTGATCTTGCAAACATCAGCATTTGACCTCGAAAACGCTTTCGCCATGAAAACTTCATCGTCTATTTCATTGTTTTGTTCCATTCTACAAAGAATTTACGCTTAAAATCTTCTAAATTCTTCACCTCAATTCAGAAGGTGATTAGTCGCGCAGAATATCAAACACATGTGCGAACGAGTGTTCAACAGGCAGTACAACGACGGGGCTAGAGCCCACATTGGTTCCATATAGAAGCACCATCGCACCGAAATTCGGCGTTCCATTTACACTTCGCGTTCCATCACAGCTCTCTTAAAAAGTAAGTGTTCTATACATGTTGCAATCAGTTAACAAATCATCTCAAGTATAAAACACAAGCTGCACTCTTAAAACACGTTACGTTAGTACCCTATGTAGAGTAAATTGGCAAGCCCTCCTGAAGAGCGTTGCTTTCATTGCGACCATGGGAATGTACATCGAAAATTGTGTTTTTTAAATGGAAATCTGCCTGTATTTGTGCAACGATGAGAACAGTTTTCACTGCTTTGCTCGACCAACTTGAAACAAATGCTCATCTTCACACTCTTTCTCTTTTTGAGATGGCTTTTTGAAGCAAGAGAAATTCATGGCGATGAGCTAGCTCAACGCTTCAAAAATTGAGCGACGGACTGCGGTGCTAGGCCGTTTGACTAACAACATAAACAAAAGAGAAACCTCTTCGAAGAAACAAATTTCCAAGTGGACCCTACTTCTGTAGTGCTCAGTAGTGATGCCGTTGTACCAAAAGGTATTGTACTTTTTGTACTATACTTGTACCAATAACAGGAATAGCACAATATTGTACCCGCAACTCACCGTACAGCAGTTCTTTATCAGTCTTCATTGGCTCTGGTGAAGAACTGCTGTACGCTTCCACCAAAACCTCCAACTTCATTTTTGGGAACAACTTTTTTAGCGAGCTAAGCGAAGTGAAATTTCGAACATGTCAGAGTAACTCTACAAAATTCCTACTCCTATATACATTCAGAAAAAAAGAACGGCACAACGTGTCGAAATTTTTTACACCAGCGGAATAAGCTACAGGCATTTGAATTAAGGCGGTTGACGCAAGCAGAAAAAAGCTGAATATCGTCAACAGTTTCCACTTCTCTTTAGTAGTTCTTGCAGAGGGCGCCTGAACTTCAATCTCTCCCCTTTCGTACGCCGAAAAGTGAAGCCACATCTCTTATCCTTCAAGAATTGCCCACCCACGTCTCCCGATTGGACCAGTACCAGTACCGATGCCAAATGCGCGCATCACACGAAAAAAGAACCCTCAAAAGGTGATTTTCACCCGAAAATTTTGGTAAAATTAAGTATCTCACCGATTTCAATGGAGTTGCACTCCTCCACGAGCACTCATCCAGATCGATGTAGTCAACAGGAGATACCAGTTCCTCGACGTAATCATTGGGCCTCTCTTTCCGCGTCTTTCTGCTTAGCACACAGTTCTCCGCTTCCTCCTGAAGTACCACATTAAGATATGTAAACTAACTCAAAGATCCATAGACAGATCCACCCACTCCCAATAACCGACTATCGCTCCTCAAGTGATAACGCATGTGGGAGCTCATCAGAAGAAAAAAAAAACCTTTTTCGAGTTCAAATTATGTACTTTCTTTCTTTCTGTGTAGTTTTTTTACTCGTTTGCGAGCTCAACTAGAAATCCACTTATGAATTGCGTCGACCAAGTGAGGTGGGACGAGCTCATCTACAACTGCCCTTAACCAATCCAATGAAATAAATGCAACAATGGCGACTGCAAAACAATGGCAGACAAAAATCTCCATGAAACTCATAAAGCAACTGTTCACAAAAAGGTAACTGATATGGCCAAACGAATGAGAATCTAACCCACGTAATGGAAAGTGTCTAAGTACATGTATCTGCCCAGAAGAAAAGCTATTTAAATACAAGTGAAAGTGTGCGCCACATACCGATATGAGGATACGCTATGATTCGTGAAGCGGAAAAACAGAGACTGGCCGATTCGCGTGCCCATTTGGAGGAAAGAGGGAAGGAAAAAAACGTGAATGTCTCAGATGCCGCAATGTGTAGCATTTTACGACAAGTTGCTATAGGTCAGTCAACAACAACAACAAAAAATTCACCTCGTCAACATTTCGCATTGCTGTCTATCAGCTACTCAACTCTGCACTTCGACTTCGGAAGATAAGTGTTATATCCTTTAACATGATGCTATGATGCAACGACTCACACACTACATTTTAGCTCATCTATTCCCGATCTCTATCTTTGCGGTCATGAATTGTCAATTCTAAATGGATTAACGAAAGTGAGTGGTCGCGTCTAATAAACTGTCTGCCGATAACTCGATAAACTATTCTATTCAGAGTTCTGCTATCGCTTCTTTTCATCCAAATGGCAAACTTGAAAAAATCGGCATTACTGCAAATGTTTGAAGAGTTGATACAAACTTGGAACCTAGCTGATAAGCAGTTTTGTCTCATTGTTCATATTCTGTAAGCGGACCGCACAGCGGCATAATTAGTGCGGTGCACACTTACAGTGACAGACTTTCAGCAAGACGCTGGTGGAGAAAAAGTATCAGGAATGTTCTTATTACATATGAAGAGCAACTTGCTTCAGAAAGAGCAACAAACCTCGTGGAAATACATGGCCGATCGACACGGGAATCTGTCACCCTCGCTGAGCCAAGAGAGACAACGTTGGATACACGCACTTAGAGAGGAGACGGTAACTACTGTAGAGACATGTCCAAGGAGAACGTGCTGCGGCTGACGCTCAATGCGCTTTCGTGTACAAACTGCTGCGAAAGAATCTAAACAAAGCTGTATTAGCCTATTGTATATAGCGCTAGTACTCACAACGATAATGAAGCAGATGAAAAGCTAGAAAGAGAAAAGAAACGAATGTGTACACAAAAAGTAGGTGTGTTTCGTATATCGGCTTCAATTTTCTTTGCACTTAAAAGCAGTTCCAACAGCCATCGACGATCTCCTCTACACGTTTCTCGATGAAAAAATTCTCTTTACAGCGGTATTGCCCTCCGCATATATATGATCACCATACCCTCCATGTCCGTTTAGGAGGCGTGGAATTCTCATTCATTCACTTTTCGCACACCACAGGCACCATGGGACTACCCCGCGGGTCGGCATATTACGGCTTTCATGGCATCACTTAGCGCCTCACAATAGCCCTTCATAGCAACTATGCCAATTGATTATTCTAAGCCCTTCAATTTTCAGTATAAAAAAAAGATAAAGTAAAAACTATACAGCTTACCACTCAGGCACGTTTTTTCGAAGTACACAGCGCGAGTATCACTTGCGAGGTCGTCGTTCCTATCTTGTCCGGCCGACAACACTGACAGCGCGCATACCCGTGACGTAATGTCGTAAACAGCAGACGCGCATTCATATGGTGCCAAATCTTTCGCCTTGAAGAGCATTCGATTAAACAAGATGCAGGTAATATTGTTCTTACTATTATGAAATAGCATATGCCAAATGATGACGACAACCGACTGACCCACAAAGAACTTCAAAAGTATATGTTCTTGGGTCCCCCCTCCATCTTAAATACACGTTAAGCGGAATTTTGAGAAACAAATGCGACGTAAACCCCCAAGAAACTTTGATCATTCACATTTCTAAACTGAAGTCGGCCATACCACTGATGCCTCCCATTAAATTCCACCTTGATGACTAACAAAGAAGGTCAAATAACGAACCAAATTGATAGAGCACGCAAACACGCAGTCCTCTTCAGTTGAAATGAATTCAATTTCACGACCAGTCCTTCGCGTGAGACGCCATCCAACCGATTTCTGGAAGATCATCGCCTCTCCACGTTGACAGCCACCTTCAAAGTATACTCTATTTAGGTGTGCATAAAGAACTCATGATTAATGCGGCCTTAAGCAATTTATGCATTCTGACTGCCACGAAATAACAGATTAGGCATAATTATTTCTCGATTGCTATATCCACGTTCAACAATTATATATAGTCAACGCCTATTGATGTTTGCTGCATCTTCGACAGCATAAGCAAAACGCAGTGGAATCGCATATATCAGCTGAAAAGATGCTATGTTATGAGATCAGAAGCGTAGTGAACGTGCCATCACACTGGCTCTCACGAATGGGGATGTGAGTTATACAGGAGGCTACAGAAGATGAGCACGAGGAAACAACAAAGACATATATGAAACTGTAGTCGGTCACTTTCTGAACTTAAAGAGCATATTTCAGCATAAGCGCAGTTCTAGTGTCAGCACTAAAGTCCAGTTTCTGCAATGGTCCCGATTCATCCTGTGGTGAAGAGTGACAACTTAACGCAATCAAAAAACGTCTCATGAACTAAACTGTGGGAACGTCCGACAAGCTCATACTTCAAGTAATTAAACCGTCAATTCTTCGCCTCAATGTCATATTTTTCACCCTCATGACGATGCCACATCGAATCAACTGAAGGAATATTCAACAACTGGTAACGTTCAAAATAATCGGATAGTTTGACTAAATTCGCCTTCCCACAACAACAATTTCCTAGTTCAAAAGTCGAATAAAACAGTCGAGACATCGAATCTTTCTCATGCATAAACGTATCTCACGTGAGTTCAAGATACGGAATAATCCATCTCAAAAAGCGCTGGCCAAAGACGCTTAGACAGATATGGGCGCAAAAATAGGCCTCGAAATATTTTCTAAGACCTATGAGGCGGAAGTTGGGATCTTCACGAGGAATCCTCGTTTTCGGTTTCAAAGATTTTTTTCTGCCTTGTTTTCCACCCAAACACGGAACTGAGATAATTCACCAATCACCTTCTGTGGTATGCGAAGCAGTATATTCTCGACTATATACACACTCTCAACGTTTAAGAGTATGGTAGTTCAGCTCAACAGCCGAACAATCCACTTCAAATTTCACATTTCCACTGCATCAGACGGTAGCAGATTTGAAAAAAAAAAACACCTTTGAAATGAGTGGATCTCGGATATGCCGGTAAGCTGTTGTCGTCATCGATTAATGCTCGATGAATGCCAATCGTTTCTTCATCTAGCCTGCAATGGCCCATTTAGCGTGATAGACGAGCGATCTCTTACATACTTCCGACCAACTGCAATAGCTCATCCAACGTAAAGCCGCGAGCATGCTCGGATTTATTCCGAAAAGCAACAAGTATGTTCAGGTTTACCCCTGTAATGCAGTGAAAAGCTAGCACATTTAAAAGCGCTTGACCTTAGCCTGAAAACCTCTAGGTTAGCGCCGCAACTCTCGTAATATGTCGCAACCGAAAACTAATACTTTTACTTGGCCTTTATGAGAGCAAAGTCCCTATTTATTGCGGTATGAATTTAGGAGAGGTTGCTACTCAAGCGTCTTTGGTACCTCCACCTCAGAACTAGTCGCTGATGCACCCCCATGAGCTGTAGCAAAATGCTAAAACTATACGATGGACTTTCTGCATTCCGATTGTGACTTTCCTCTTCTGATTTATTGTGTTAGAATGACTGGAACAATATCAGCAGATATTAGCAACGTTCAACAGAACTGTTTCCCATACCTCATCTCCACCTCCATCTCCGGTATCATAAAATAAAGCGCAAAACGCTTACTGGTGAAAAATCCCCTCCACATTCAGCGCTAAAATGCTCAGCAAGCCGACTACACTCAACACTTGCGAATTACTGTCGGAATGAATAGCAATCAGAAACTTACAATGACATCGATGGCATAGCGGGATTGTTGACAAGCAATACTCCATGTAACTTCGACAGCCTTCCAGCGGCATCTGGAAACTAGGTGCTTCATTATGATTACTACTCATACTTTCATCTCTTTCTCGTAATAACTATTTCGACTGATCCACTCGGCATGCTTATAATTTTTTGATTCGTTTTCTAGTGTTCTTGGGTTTGTGCGTGTTTTTTCTTTCATTCTGATTCTTTTATTCTTAAATTTAATTCAAAACGAGTTTTCGAAAGCGGTATTCTCTAGGAAAGTTCCCCCAATAGTCCAAAAATGAAAATGAATCACAAAGAGAGATCGTATGTTTTAAAAATTCCGACTACAATACTTACATTATTGATGAGAGGAGCAGGCCACGGAAAAAACAAAAACAGAAAGGGTGACGATACCGATGAGGCACGCTGAAGATCTGCCCGGCTTAGGCTCCAAGTAGAAGTAACCAGCAAGTCTGAGTAACCGAGCTTGGCCATCGCCACTCTTCCTATTGAACGCATCACACGTGAAGATCGACAATGAATACAACGCCGAAACACAATAGTCCAAGCTGAAATCATGCAGATACTACAGCAACAGTCGAATTCGTACGATAACATTTTTGGCGACTATAATAATCTTGTTTTAGCTCAGCAACAAACTTAAAAGTTTTCAATTCAACTTTATTCCAGTTCAATTAGAAATCATGTCTACAAGCAAGCATAGAAGGTTCTAAACGTGTCGTTGGCCTTTTCGCCTGAGATATAAACATATACTTCGTCTCCTTCCCTTTTCCACCAAACAGCAATTTGAAATAACCATAGTTTGACGCTCTTGTGCGATATCTGAATGAATAAACGAACGGAAAATGAAGTCACATCTAACGGCCTTGGAAACAAAAACTGAATGTGTCAAAGGAACGTGATCATGGATGGTTCTTATACGCCACAAAGTCTCGCACGCAAACTGACTACTTGGGAACGTTGTCAGAATAATTCAGTGATCAACATACGCTTTCGAAAAACTCTTCATCAATGAACATCTGAAGATGTTGCGAGAACGACTGTCAAATTTTGACCAGAAAAATCCTACTCACCGAATCGAATCTTAACCGTATAACAGGCGCGCATAGTCAGGAATCTCGAAAAAAGTTATACCTGAGGCAGAACTGTGCACATTGGGTCTGTGTCCTGACGACACGCCTCTCAAATGGCGACGCACCTGTGAGGATGCGATCTTTTTTGACAATGAAGCATTCGTCAATGTACCGTTGAGACAACTATAAAAAATGTTCAGCATAAATATAGCGACATTCGACATTAAAGTAACTCCCTACGCTACGTTCCGTTCTTTACAACTCATGTGAACTTTACAACATCGCATGTCTACGACTCTCAGCCTCTCCCCATACGTGAACTTCTTTGGCCATTAGAAGGATTTAATGAACATCAAATCCTACGACCGATAAGCTTGGAAAAATTTCATTACAAGCCGCCCCAAAAAATCTCGGAAAGCTCTCGCGCTTCTCCACTTTTCCTCCTGGGATCTTCTCAAGCTGCAATGCGGCTGGCTTTTAGTCAAGCATGACTTTGGATGATTTCTGCAATTCCAACTCTAGCGTCCCTAACATCATTGATTCATTTTTATTTCCTCCACTGCAGTTATCAGCGACTATTAAATACCATTTCAATAAACCATATCTCACAAACATTTCTGAGTGCCAAATTATAGCAAACGACCTAATATACTCACTTCAAAAGAATTTCTTTTGGTGGGATAGATATTCAGCATCGATTCATCGGGAAATTCGTGCAAGATGTCTGAAGAGGAATGGAAGTCGTCACTCGAAGACCAATCGCCGTCTGTGTCCTCTGAATGCTGCGAATCATACTCTTCGATAGTATTTGCATCTACAGACATTACGCATTAGAAAACTGCACATCCATCCAACAGAAAGGGAACAATTCTTCTAGGGTATGCTTGGCGAGAAATCGTCCATTTATGAAGAAAAGATAAAATACGGCTCCATTTCAGCATTCCTCACGATCACTTCCCATTTAGTCCTAACAGTCTGTGTACATGAATGTTAATATCATAAGTCTTGAAAAATATTTCAGGCTGAAGCATGCACGCAGCAATTAATTTCTTTTATGCACATCTAATGCTCTCAAGTTCTAAAATTACAAGAGGTCGCTGACACAGGAATGCTACTTATTGTGGTCTTCGAGTTTATCCAATACTACATGAAAGCTAAAAGTTGACACGAATATAAAATCTGCATAAAAGGGAGGGTGATTAAATGCCTCAAGTGCTCCTCTGTAAAAGAATATTGAACGCCTATTAATGGAAAACTCTCGAATTTTCATTCAGTGATGTCCAAAAGGTGGCGAAAAGACATAGGACGTACCCGCGTCATAGCTGCAACACGCTTTCGCTGATTCAGCACTCTCTTTCTCTGAAACGACGGCTTCTGCATCCTGCTCAGGAAAGTAGTCCGACTTCGACGGTGACATCATCTGACTTTGCCCCCCGGCAGCTTGCGCACTTTTATGAACCTTTTCTATTAGCTGTTTTAGACGCATACGCTCAAAGTTGTTTCTGCCCTGTCCGATGTTGATCACATCTTTCTGCAGTGGGCGCAACGAACCGTCTATTCTGGAGCCTGCGTGAGCAATCAGATTATGCCCTGAAAGCCTTTGGCGGTGAACACGAATACTCTTTCAGGTAACTTTAATCATGGAAACGGGGTAAAACTAGAATCTTAATAATAAACAATGCAAAAAAAGAGAAACTGAGGAATCGAAGGTCAAAAACTCGCCTAATGCAACTCAGAAGTCATGCAAAACGCTTATTGACTCTTCTATTTTCATTTGCGACGTTCTGCGCTTAAGAAGAAATGAGAAAGACCATTCCAAATGCTTTATCATGCATCTCTTAATGAGACGGTCATAGAAATGCACTGTGGACTCAAGAGGAGAGCGCAACAAAAACGAGCCGTTCAAGCTCAGAATCGAAACTAGAACTCTTTTAGATGGAAATCGATTGAATAGGCAATGGAACAACTGTTGTAAATTGAAAGCGCGAGTCGAAATGAAAATGGGCAAACATTGAACAACTAAGAGAATTTATAAACATGCATGATTCAATCAAAAAGTGACGACCGAATTACCTCGTTCAAATGGGCTGCTTTCGCCAGTCAAATATTCTCAAAACAACTAAGCATGTGTCTTTAATTTACGAAAGGAAAGGCGACACAATGAGTTGAAAAATATTTTCTAGTGTGTCGATGAAAACTGAGGTGAGCTTCTACTTATCTGCCGATCGGTTCAACGATACTGTTCAAGTTCTTTGAATACCAGTAATATAGTCTTGAAGGAACTGCTCAACATCTTCGGAGATCAGAAATGCTTTATGCACCTGCTTCGCTCACGAAAGCAAGTTTGAAAATAAGAAGGGACATCTAACCATGTAGCGCTGGATTCCACAACTCGACTGTGATTGGTTTTCCGCCATCCAGAAGCTTTTGCCTTTCTACAGCACGTCCATTGACCACCATACGTTTGAACCCGATGTGTGGCTGTTCCCCGCTCTAAATTCATCCATTTGTGCGGAAGTAACGAATTGTCCAAAAATCAACATGACCACTCAGCACCACTTATTCTTGTGTAATCTATTCATTTTCTGCCACTACTGACTACATGTTTTCTTGCCGCTGTCGTTGGAAAGCCTGTGTTTCGTGCCTACACAACCTAGTAGATTCAGTTGGTGCGAAACCGCTTGAAAACCGTCGAGTAGGTAGGCGTACTGCTGAAGAAAAGAAGACCATGGATCACTAAAAACGGACAATCTAAGTTAAGATTGGCTTATTAATGCTAGTTAAGTATTACACAGATGAACGTATGAATGAACGCAACTGACGCATTATCGACGGCACCCATATATCATTAATACCGGCTTATCGCTGCGCAGTAGCAGGTCTTCACACAGACGCAACATCACTGCTCTCAACAAATTCAGTCCAGCAGAACATAACATGCTGCATTTCTGCACGTTGTTTCAAGCTGTCATCATAAGCGATGGATGAAAATGAAGTGATTACCTGTGCGATGCTTACTCCGCGTTGCTTCGGTGGGTAATATAGAAAAGTGGAATCCTTGGGCACTGAAACACCCATCGCTATGCCAGCCTGGCTATGAGCTGTTGGCGCATCGCGTTCGCTATGCTCGACACCTGTGTGGCGTCCACGAGAATGAGCGCGCCTTCCTAAAAAGCACTTCATAAGCCATTATATCCGCATCAACGAATTCCCCATGAAGAATACAGCAACAAAAGTACAGCGACTACCGTCCAGGAGAGGAGGCTATGCAATGTATCAGCAGTTACCATCAACTTCGCACACGGGACTTCAGCTCTTCAAGCCACAGTCATGCCACCACTTGCAGTAACAACATCTAGATAACAACAAGCGGAAAAGAAGAAATAAGACTGCACAAAACAGAGGACAGCAGGCATAACTTAAACAATCAAAGACAGGAAACTGTTGGGATAGCTCACTTCGTTGTAGCACTGGTAGGTGGCGAAAAACACTAGTGCCTTATTATTATTACGAATCAGTGTTCTTTAACTCTTAGCTTCAAGAAGGAATATCAGCGAGACTGCCTTCATGAACGAAAAACCGTAGCAGTTACATTGCGTGCCGTATCCCGTGCAACAACACAGTAATATACTATTGTGGTAGAGGGATTCCTCGAAAACTTAGTAGCCAGTATTATTCCCATTCATCTACATCTTTGCCGACGGAGATGAGGATAGATGAAAGGAACGAAAAACATGCAGACAATAGAGGTTAAATTTGCGAAATACATTAAACGCTTATGCACCTCATGCAGAACTCTTCCGAATGCTTGGCTGGTTATCTTGCTTCTCGCATTTACCATAATAGAAGCACATGAAAACGCCATTTCCAGTGCACTTTGTGTGGTTCTGCGCTCTTAGTTCACCGAAGAAACCATAGTTACTATGGGAACGAGGATATCAGCACATATATATAGGATAAGCTCAGCATGTGCACAGCACATACAACGGTTCAGAGCAATATTTCATCATTTCACCGTGGTCAAAACGTTTTTTTTTTTCACGGGCAAAGAACAGTCATGAAAAGGAATGACAAAGAAGGACGTGCCTAACATACTATATTCTTAGAACGCAGAAGAGTCAAGAGGGTAAGTGCACACGACCAAGACTTTTTAAAACTGAAGTTGAAAGCACTGCTGATCGAAAAGACGCTTAACTCATAAATAAAACGCAGACTACCTTGTTGATGGACAATTGCATCTGCCTCAGCAACTCGGTTCTCATTAATGCTTCGATCAAAGACGGCTAAACTCGGATTAATATGGCGACTGCCACTTTTGAGCAGTTTGTGCCCAATCGCACTGAACGCACTGGTGAAACGGGGATTGTTAGTATCCATTCGCTCCGCATCTTCTGGGATCCAAACATTTGTAGCACCATTAGGCTGTTCATCACCTACAAAATATTCTTCATGACAACCTCTTCATTTGAAAGCCACCGATCTAAACGCTAAACGTACTGCTTCCCACTTCCAGCTTTTTTTCAAGCAATCCATCCGTTGAGTACCTCAGACTGTCCTTCCAGTTCTTTATTCATCTCATTTCCTTTCCGAAACGTTAATCATAACAACGAAAATGTATGCCAAATTTTTGTCGGAAATAAAACTTCTACGTTCATTCATTCCATAAAAGTTCCACCAGATTTTGCTTTACTGTATAAAGTCGTTATACAAGTCAGAATCAGTTGTATAATTCTTATTGCCATTGATTTAGAAAAACAACTCATTTTACACTGCGCATGCAATACTTCGCACCGGAAGAACAAGCAATGGAAGCGAAAGGGCTCCTTGCAACTGCAGAAAACAAAGTGGAAGTTCGACGGCAATGAGCTCAGGGCGTTATCAATTGCTCTTGGTGTTCATCAACCTTGCATGAAAAGCAACCACAAACACTAGAGCGATACTTTGCTTATACTACGATACCCACTAGCTGGGCCTCCATAAGAAATACGATAAACCATTGATTACGCTAGTCAACTCATCCATGCAACCATTTAAAAAAGATCGGATGTGGCCACTTCCCATCTCATCGAACGCCTTCAAAAGTAGCACAAGACCAAGTGTGCAGAAAAAAGGAACCGACAGCTATATATTTCGCTGCTGGCACAATTTGCATTATGTTGGTTCAAAAATCTGGGTCAATATCATCGATATCAAAATTACCATAGTGGGATAAAATATGGTGCATCTTTCAAGGAGGAAAGAGAGGGACTATCTGTTTCGAATGAACTGTTAAGACATGGAAAGCAAAGAAATGACGCCTAACGTCATCAACGGCATTAGTAACGTGCAAAAGAAAGGCCTCTATGATGACGCACTTTTGTAATCTGGGTAGTCGCCAATAGCCGCGTGCTGTTTTTCTTCGATCGGCGTGTGCTTAGCGCTGAAAGCAACTGTTGCGTTGTAATTTGCAACATATAAAGACTTCTGTGAAGGCTCCAAGCTTCCCTGAGCATGTGACGGGGCCAATGCATCTTCAGGAAGTGGAAGCACTTCGGCGAGCTCTTCAGCGCTACCATCATAATGCTTAGCTAAATCAGTTTCTGGATAGATCACTACGTTGCTTCGACCAGAGAATCTAGCCATTGCGCCAACTTCTGCTGACGGTTTTCGATGTGATGTAACCACCGAATAGGGTTCAACTATTTCCGTCTCGGCCCTCATCGCACCATTTTGCACTGAACTCTCGGATACAACAGCCACCTTCGTTTTCGCAAACGCTAACCTTCCTTCCAGTCTGAAAAATTACTCATCAGTTTGGAAAAAGTGAAACGATTCCATTTTCATGAGATAGTTGCATGCATCGGAGCTGGAAGCACTGATATAAATAAAAACCCATTTCATGTTACAGCGCTAACAGTGGCTTCAGAATCCCCTCGAGAAAAGGCATTCTTTAGAGTGACTTCAAGCAGAAAAACAGGCTTTAGAATGATTTCAAAGAAAAATGAGCCTCAGAATGACCTCAGGATAAAGCAATGACTTCAACTGATTAGGTCAGCAAAGCAAGATGCCTGCAAACATATGAAACAGCTGAACACCTTCGCGTGTTTACCGTGCTTTATTTGTGGGACTGATTTTCCACCGTCTCATCCGTCCCAAACTTTGCTACTTTAATATTATGGGAAGAGTCAGAGTAACAATATAGTCTGTCCTATATCTGAGCACATACATAATTTCACGAGAATTTTGCATCAATTTTCACATTTTTTGAAGCGAATAGCCAACTTAGTTGAAGATATCACCATGATGAATTCTATGGTGACACCCATGCGGTAAAGAATTCTATGGTGCGATTCACTCAGAAGAAGACTACACGCCAAATTAAGCTCAAACTCAATCACCGTCTTCAAGATTTTCAACTGTCTCACAGGACTCACACATTTCCTCTATGGTCCCACTGTTCTCTCGCTCTTAGATGATAATACTATCTTCCGCTATTCTAGCACTTAAAGTCCATGTTTGAAATACCTCCTTATTTCAAACATGGACATTAAAATATCGCGGATCTCTGCTTTGGCACCACCTCAAGTTCGACTTTTCGAGCAGCATAGGCAATAACGACCTCCTAAGTCGTGGCGTTATTGGGACCCACATATTGTCCGTTTTCCGAGGAAAAATTGTCTCAAAACGAACGACCCAATCTTCATTAGTCGTCTCCCGGTTAATATAGCATCTCCCCTTGCTTTCCTAGGTGCCTGCATTAGTTAATTAGGTACTCTTTGGCAGGAAAAATTCTACTGTAGCGTTGTTCCGCGAACAACTCCATCAAAGATACTACAGTTAGGAATGTTCAGAAAGCAGAAGTCGGCTGCCGTTTTTAGCCAATTAGGGCCCGAATTTTTGAGATTATCAATGACAGATGCAATGCTGCCAAAAGCTTGAAATACCAGAAAATTCTACTACAGGTTCCACTATGCGCAATACATTTAAGGCCAAAACATAGATGCCGAAAGAATAACATAGAGGCAGCAGTGAATAATGTGCAAAATGTTCGCTTAGGAGCTATGAAATGTTCACTCTTCAGTGGTGCCAAATAAAGTACCCTTCATAGGTAGATGGCGTCGTTCCTGCGTCCCACGTTGAGAGTTGGTCAGCACCACTGTCTTCTGAAAGCGTGATCTTGTCGAAGTGACTGTTGTTGAGGTAAGCAGCAGATGTTACCACGTCCATGCGACTGTTCTGAGCAGCAGATAACGAAGCTGTGCGATGCATTTCCCATGGATTCGGTGAAGAGCGTCCCAATGGGGATACGCTAGCTACTTCTGTAGCAACGACTCCGGCCTGGTTCTTCCTGAACACTGCCATCGTGCTCTCCACTAAGTCCGCATTAGAGTCAACCGCATTTGTCATTCCAAATGCTGTATATGTCGAAGCGCTCTTTTGCGTACTGTTTACATCTGAGATGATTGCGTTCACAGCGAATGTTGGTTGTGTCGTTTGGGCGATTTCAGAAAAGACACTGCTGTCATCATTTGTGCGCTGCTCATCCACAGTTGACCCAACAGCATCAGAGTGATGTTGTGGGGAGTAATCAAACGTATTCGTCGTGGCCAAAAACGGCATCTCATCGAAGTTCTCTGAAAAACAGCTCATATAAACAACAATGCAAGGGATGTTGCCATCGATTCTAAATGTCCAACACATGTGCAATGTAACAACAGCAATATAGGCATCATTTAAAAAGCTTCTCAGGTAACCGCTGAGGTCAGTGGCAGCAGTTATGATTTCAGTTACAGAATGATTTCATTTGGAGAACACAGCAGCGAATCAAACGCGCATAAAAAAACGAGAAATAAAGAGGATGAAGTAGTCAAAAATGAGGAACAAAAGTACCAACTACCAGTGCACACTCTGCACTATAAAAGCAACACAAAATTTGTTGCTGTCGAAGTGCACCACAGAAATTCGTTAATAACACGAAAACTGAAGTCAGATTAATGAAGAGTTAATAACAACAACTAACCGCTTTCATCCACGACAAACGTACTGCTGACACTTTCTGCGAACTTCTTTGTACTTTTGCTATAAGGATCTTGCAAAGCGCCTGTTGCATTCTCGCCTAAAATGGGGGACAAAGGTAGTTCCAAAAGAAGTGCTCAAATGCTCATGGATGTGTTTCAAAACAGAGAATGTTGGTGTAATTTACAGGTTCTATGCCTTTTTAACTGCCTCTGAGGAAAGACGGTGCTTCTGCCGCTGTGAAACTCTTCAACACTCAGTCAATGATTGAACTGCATTTTAACAACAAATTTTCTACTGTGCCTTGCACAGTGCTGCCAATCTAAAGCGTAGCAAATGATTGCTAACGTTCGGTTGGAAAGAAAATGGCTAATGCTTGGTTGCAAATCTGTTATAGATAGTGAATCACTAGCAGAAAGCGGTGATACTATCACGGCTTTAATATATATATATATATATA
>JAARMF010000099.1:136693-152446 GCA_022844705.1 Toxascaris leonina
CCCCCCCCCCCCCCCCTCCCTCCTCCACTCCCCTCACCTCCAGAATCTCGGATCTCTGGGAAGGAATTGGAACTCCTCTCCCAATTTCAGCGGAGAGTAAGTTCTTCTGGATGCGTTTTTTACAATTCCGGCGCCCCTGACGCTGTTTAAAATGGTCAGTAAATCCTCGGCGTCCCGCGGTATCACTTTGACAGTTTAAATAGAAAACTGCCAATGATTGGCAACAAAGAGTTTCTTGAAAATTTGACGATTATTCCACTAGATGAAAAGCTAGCTGGCATTTCTCGTTGCAACAATGCAGATAGTTTCGATAAAACTACGCACTTAGAATGCATTTATTTTGGCCTACGAATGGTGTATCGAATTTCAACTTGCGATTTCTTTAGAGTTTTGGATCAACGTAAGCCCATTTGACAGGACCTGCGCCAAGGAGCTCAAAAATGGGTTTACTTTCGCAGTGTGATGCATCGTTGATATGGTCAAAAGAAGTTTTCAATTCCCTCTCCCAAGCCACATTCATCGCTACGAGTCTGGCGAAAATATTTGCCAACTCAGCGCATGGAAAGAAGCTTTATAGGCATTGTCTCATTAAAAGTAGAGGCTTGCGGCACCGATGATGTTGCAGATGCTGTAAAAATGGCGATCAACCTGATTTCGTGAATGCACTCACTTCCTCTTATTTCGAAACAAACTTCAGGGGTCACAAAATATTTGGCAACGACCAAAAGTGGTGTTGTTATCCGACACCCGTTCTCGTCCTACCGCCCAGCAAAAAACACGATGTTTCTCATAAAGTCAAAATCTCTCGTCGCTACTTCACTATGATTTTTGAAATGTTTGTTTTAAGAATGAGCACGCCTTTAAACATCATAAATCATTCGATAGGCAGGGCAGGCTGTATTCGCAACATATATCGGGTTCCCATCCTGCAAGCCCACTTCAAACATCACAGGAACAAAACTTCGGTCGCTAGTGGATTCCAAATATGGGAACTCCGGTAACGATGAAAATTTAACGAGGCAAGAGATTGCAAGTCTGGGAGGCAAGTAAGCAGATCTTGAAACCATCGTTCAGCAGATTCCATAAAAGCTTTTGAAAGTGGTATGATGTACTTTGACCCGAATTATGTGGACGGATAGATTGATAGAGCCTTCTCAATATGCGACTTTCGTTAAGTAAAAAATATATGGAAATGAAGCGAGTAAGAAACAAATGCGTGAAACTGCAGACATTCTTCCAATTATCTGAGACCTCATTTCCCCTTCTGCAATCTTCCAAAACAGCAGCTACTCTAAACTTATTAGACCTATTCTCTTAAATGCATTTCTTTCCAATCATACAACCACCATTCAGCAATAACATATAAAGTCCACGAGTCTGCTACTGAGAATAAGCTTGTTCGTCGAAGCAAAACAATGAAGGCGTTTACGATTGGACATCAACATCTCCATCGAACATCACGAAACCCCTCATAATAGGATTGGAAGATAGGACAGAGGTGAAATCCACTGTAGTAGCACTTGTCGGAGTAGCAATCGTGCTTGCCGCCGTTTTTTTCTGGACGCTGGCAGAGAATATCGAGGCCGGTGATGGCGAAGGTAGTTCGCCAGCGATTTCCGCTGAAGGTAACTCTTATAAATGTACGTCTAATTTCCATCGTTTTTCTGTAGACAACTACATTTTGAGTATGTTGTACCAGCAACATGAGAACAACTAACTGTGCGGCACATTGGGCTCCCAGCTCATAAGGAAGCACTACAGATAAATTTGCGGACAGATAGGAACTACTGCACAAAATTCACAATATGAAGTTAAGAAAAGTTACATGAATGATTAACTGGAATGTGCACATCGAACATTTTATGCGCGTGTGAATTACAGCGACATAAAATGTTACCTTTTGTACGGCCTTTCCGGATGCGCACATCTTTGATTTGAACAGCTCTGAGATCTGGATGTGACTCAATAAAAAGAAACAAAAATATAAGGAAAAAATCAAGCTCACTCTGGGATCGACCTTCATCGTGATCGAGCCACTCATAAGCTATTTCTTGGAGCTGCGCTTTCGATTGCATCATTATTAGAAAGAGGCAAGTGAGAAGCACATAGCGTACGTCATTTAAATTCATTCTGAAAGAAACCTGGTGGTAAAAACCTTTCAAGCAAACAAAAACACATTAAACTCCAATTGTCAGAAAACGATCGTTATAGCAACAATCCCATTGCTGTATACATTTATTTGGCATAGAAATCATGAGAAATGGAGTACGTATGCCAGGAACACAAGACGAATCTTGGCTGGAACCAATAGCCAAGTTACAAATCGAAATGAAAAAACAACACAGGACAAGTCCCTCTCGGATTGTGCAAAACCAACCGCCCTATAAAAACGATAAGCAGAAAGAATCGTTGAACTGGTCGCTGCACCATGCACGTTCTACTTAAACAATGAACTAAGGCATAAGGAATCGCCTCCTCCATATTTCCCTTCAGACCCCCAATGTGATTTCGTCACAGAAAATTTCCTTGTATATTTAATGCGCATCTTCCCCTTGGGTGCCATATTAATGATACGAGAAGCATCACTTTTCAATTCAGACCATGTCGAAGGACAATGAAATGAATTTCATCAAAGAAGCAAACTATCACATTATTTGCAGCTGACGAATAACTATGGAGTGGAGCCAACAGATTATGTAGTCGATCTTGGGGTCAAAGCGCCGCATTTTCAGCACAAAAGATTTGTATCCTGAATTAGCCCATATCTATGCGTGACGCGCCGTAACCGATTTACAATGGAACGCCGTACTCGTCTTTCAAGCTCCTCCCTTTCATATCCGCATGAATAATCTCACATCAGATCCCCTTACCGACATCAGCATTGAAAGTACATCCCATTCTAAACCGCCACTACGGAGCGCCTAAAGAGGTGAGCAACATTCCAAGTGGTCATATTTGGCGCTCGTCCTCTTTTTATTCAGTTCAGTAGTCGCCCGATCGCCTCAAAAATGCCACTGGAAAGCACTACGGTCTATGCAACACGTTGGTTAATTATGCGATCACTTTTCGCTCACTCTAAACTTTCTACCAACCTTTAAATTGCGGCAGGAAACCTCTTAAGACAACAAATACCTCCAACGAGTGATTGAATTTCTTACGCCGTTTCATCAAAGCGATCTTCACAAAAGCTGTAAACTGCAACAACTAATGCTCGCGCAGATTTCCCAGCTGAATGGTTTAGTAAACATGAAGGACCAGGGCAACATCAAAAACATTCGTCTGCACTTATCTAAATGTTATAATAGCCGCATAAAATTGCATCTGCGATGCATGATTCACAGTAATAAAACGAATAAAAATGTGATTTGCCGCCGATAAAACTGCTTACACCAAGCTGAAATTGTTTGAAATCATCTCACGCTGAGAACAATGTGGTGCCCGTTCAACCAAAACGCAATCGAGAGTCTGTCGAAGATGGATGTGAAAAAAGTACAACAGCCATACCGAGCTGTTGGTCATCCTTCAAAGCGGAAAGAGTACAACGTCAATTACTTATTGCATAACAATAACGTCGCTAGGCGAACATGTTCAAAAATTCGGTGCAATACTCCGCAATCGTGTGGAAATAATGGGAGAAATGGAAAAATATGAAAAGTCGGTTAGTTTTTAAAGACGAAAAGTTCAAACGAAACACCCTTATAATCACTGAGTGAAATTTTGATGTGAAAGTATGTAGAATCATTCGACATGTGAGGCCGGACCATTCCTTTTGCGGTTCGCGCCGCAAATATTTTGAATGCTACAACTCATGAAAGACTGCTTCATTCTAATAGAAGCAGAAAATGCCAGAGTCAGCCCGCGATGAACTATTCGGAAGTTCCATGGTATCTCGATCATTACTTGATTTCAAAAAATTTTTACTGTGCAGAAAGTGCAACAGCCCGTTAAGGGGTCGGCAGCCACAAATTTGAAATTACCCTCTTTCGACAGGATTCTAGAACGTCGGGCGCAAAATATGTGCCAGGCATGACATAGATCGGCACTCATAGACAAAGATTTCACACTTTTCCGGTCAGTTCATTGTGCGCAGCTTCGGCTCCTCTGCTAAACGCTAATTTTCTTCTCCCTCTCAACCAATGTTCTACCCTAAACTCCCTCAGTGAGTGCATGTTAAACGCACACCGCAATTTCGAGTCGGTTCTACAAGTGCTATGCCCAGAAAAATAGCCGTAAGAAAATAGCACGAAGATGCCACTTTTTCTTCCACAAATTCAAAAATACATTAGTAACTAAGCGATAAAAATTTCTGCATCGTACTTTCATTCTTACGTATGTCGGTCTATAAGCCACAAAACAAGCAACCAAGCAAAAGCAGTAAAAAGTTTCGCCTGCTCCGACTGTCAAGACTGCACGCAGTAAGTGCATATAATGCGTTTAAAAGTGCAATAACTTAATAAAGCACTAGTGTAAAAGAAGTTATGCATGAACGACGAAGCAAGGATAAAGCTCGAAAGACAGTCACAATACCTAAACATAGGAGTCACACATGAAAACAAAAAACATTTCTAGTCATTTGGTTAAAGGTACTAGGAACAGCAGAACGCCTACTCATTTTCTCTACCGGAAGCAACGTTCATCGATTTCTTCGACAATTTCATCTAAACGTCATCAGCTCGACGGAACTCATACTGAGTACCGTTAACGAAATGCAGCAACAATTGCGAGCCGCATGCGGAGGGAATCCTATTGCACGAGTGTGTCATGCAGCTCGTTTCCCTCTTCACATTAATCACATTTTCATATAACCATTTATCTCGTTCAGTCGCCCTCTATGAAACCTCCCAGCACTCGCCGCACATAATCTATCCTAATCGCTCCACCAACCCCTTAAAAATTAACCAGCTGAATGACGTTTCGACAACGTGGAACTCACTGAATATTTGAAACCAAATTTCACCTTCAAAGAAAATGGTAAATGATAAAACCGTGAAAAGACAATAAGTGATGCTGCATAAAGGCTACTTGGACAGACCCACAAAGTAAATGCAGTAAAGTACACTGAAAGAAACGGCAACGACAGGCGCAGATTACACCTGACGAAAAACGGAGCAAACAAAAGCTAGACCATGGGTTTAAATGACCCATAAAAAGCAGAGCAGTTCCCGAAGGCGCTTATGGTATGCTTGCTCGGTGATCCAGCGATCTTGCATGGCTTGGCCAGACGGGAGTTTGAACGTCCCCGCAAAAGTTGATAGCACCAGCATGTAGGAGTCCGATTAGACGCTCGTATCCGACTGTTAGTCGCGATTAGGTCCTGGTGGCGAATTGCGCTAACTGTACGCATCGCAGTTTAAAACGGAATGTCCAAGAAGAAAATTCAAATATACCACTGCATGCAGAAATTAGGCATTTCAGAAAATTGAGAAAAGACTAACAAAGTCAACAGAAGAGCAGAAAAGCATCTAACGATAGGCAACAAATCCAGTGCAACTAAACAGCAACTTCTTAGACACCTTCAAATTATGGGTTTCGAATGGCATATACAGTATCATGAATTCAATAAGCAAAGGTCGTGGAACGACCTTTAATGAATCATTCAGAAGCAGATAAAAGAAGTGCTAATGACAATCCAAAACTTTTCCTGAGCAGAAGTCGAAAATGAGGGCTGCAAATGTGCATCCAGATAAAGGACACGCAGCAACCAACCCGCTCTAGCAATCTTCTCTTGGGAACCTGAATAGTGAAAGCGAAAAATATTTGTGCTTAATTCTTATCACTTCTTATGGGTGCTCTTCGACTCATACAGTATGCTGATCGCTAACCGCATTCCTTTGATTTTGTAGATGGACACTTAAACACCATCCACTACAAGCCTCAAATCCAGCTAGCACTAACCAAAACCATACCCGCATACTTTAATTGTCGAAGTGTATACGAGCGAGGCTAATTAATCCACGTTCGGAATGCTTTGCCTGCTGCGACGGCGATAACGGAAAGATTTTTGGCACAGACCACCCACGTTCATTCGCCAGCGCAACGTAATTAATAGCCGACCGAAGAAGAACCAAGTCGCTCAAATGGAGCGCTGCTGCAGGTTGTTCCACGAGGCAAGCGTCTTCTCAATCATGTTCCAGGCCATGTTCCACTGCACTTGATCAGATCTTCCCCATCTTCTTCCAGTCAGTTGCCTTCGTAAACGCGAAGTAGTATCAAGGGAAGAACTAAGTTATAAGCCACAGTTCAGTTATCGCAACTGTGAAATTGCGTACAAATTTCTTCTGATAAGAGGATCATATACGGGAAATCCCTCTTCAGCAGTTCCCTGATTTGGAAGCAATTATATAGAAATAAGACAGATGGCAAGGTATACCACATAAAAGACGCAGAAAGTTGCAAGCGAAAGTCTCGCACGTGGAGGAGACAGCGGAGAAAGTATGGGAAGATAAGTCTCGCGCACAGTGGTCACGATAAAAGGAACTGAATATGTGCATGTTACTTCGTTTTCTTATTTCGCGAGATGCCTTTTGTGCGACACATAAAAAGGCGAGGGTTATTATTGAATTCAAGAAGATTGCGGATGTGCTTCACTGTTGAGATAAGTGCAAAACGGCTGGTATCCCAAGTATCAAAGTGACTGGATCCAACCATAGCGTGTGAACTTCCACATCCAACAGAAGGTCAGTTGCACTGTTTCGACCAGCAGAGTCACCTCTAACAATCGCAAAACCACAAGTAGAATATTCCCAGATATGCTACAATGGTTTTTCTTATAAGCGTTAGGAAAGGAAGAGAAGACAGCGGCATGGGCTGTAATGCGTCACTACAAAACAATATCACTGAATACGACAATGGAGGTTATCAAGCAAAAAAACGATCCCAACACGGGATCTGTTCGTGGATAACATGAAATCATTAAGCGCATATAAAGGCATAAACAGCTGTATGTCTAGTTGTCATTGGCAGTTAAATACTCTTTGACGGGCGAGCCTTCATACACTTGAGAATCACCTGAGAGAGAAGACTGCGTGAGGCGGCGCAGTTTGCCTGCATAATTGTCGGATAAATCGGTGATGACAGCATTTCATGTGAACGTCGGGTCGCTATAATCGTCGCACTGACTTCAGACGTGGGTCAAAACGCTCGGAAACGGGTCAACATTGATCGTTTTCTGCAATCTCACCATAACTGCATCCAAGTTGCCAAGGCTATTTGTTTTTCAAACAGTCTGTCGTTCACGATACAGTTAAGGAATGTTTTCCTCATCTCAAGCCTTCGAACTCTTTACCCACTTATTCTACTACTGTCGATTTTCTTTGCTTCTACTGCCGAATTTTCGCATTCGCAAAGAACGGCGCCTAAGTGGCACAGAATGATTTTAGACGTTCCTTTCATAAGAACCCTTCTTCAAACGAATGCGCGGAAGAGTGCTCATTTTGCTCAAATTCCACTGTTAAATCTCCAGCTTAGTGGTGGGATTTTCTTTCGAAGTAAATGGGTCGGCCACAGATTATGACTAGCTCATCAAATACCTGCAGGTTTTGTTGATATGGCGACATACACGTATGCAAAAGCATAAACAGCATATATAGCCAAAACCGTTATATCTCTACAATCCCTCACCCACTTATTGCAATTGCCGAAAAAAATTATTCGTTCAAAAAACATGATGTGATCAATTGAGCGAGAAAAGTCAAGATTGCATATGATTTGACGGCGCAACAACGTAGCACTCCCCAAACCCGCCTGGTGATTCACAAATGACCCCATCTATACGCGTGTTTCGCCTGTGCATCATTACCGACAGCTGCAAGCACAAGGTTGACGCATTTGCAACGAAGGCAAGCAGTGAGGCAGCAACTCAAGCGGGCAAGGTCATGGATCATTTAAAAATTCTTTGTTTGCAATGTCAGAAGAAGTTGTGCTTGCAACGTCTCGTGAGGAAGGGATGACGTGAACTGATCATTCTGTAATTAACAAGTATTCGGAAAGTTCTACTATGCCATCATCGCATAATCAAATTGCGCCGATGGTTCCCATGAGAGTAGTTCAAATATAGTGAACCAATGAGGAATTCATCTAATAAAGGTCGACCTCATTACGAATAAATAAGTAACCACCGACGTATCGAAATAAAATGTTCATTCTTTTAAGAATCAACCTAAGCCGAAGCAAGGTGAAAAATGTGGCGATACCAGTGTCTATAGATCCCTTTTATCACGCGCGTCCGACAGTGTGAAGAAGTGAAGCGAAATATTAGGAGCCATTGGTAAAATATCCAGCATTATATGTCCCAAATTATTATTGCGAATGTAAAAGATGGTGCAATTTTTGGAGTCAACTAACATTCACCTAATTTCCCCTCCCCACCTCTTGTGTACTCCAAAATGCAGCTGTCTAACGTTCTTTTTCATTTCTTCTACAGTCTCACGCTCTCTTGAGTTCGAGTGAAATAATTCCGAAAAAACATAAGTGCATACGTAGAGAAATTCTCTACGGCTATCTCGACAAAGCAGAAAAACTTGTCGCAAACCAACAATACTGCACCAAATTTGAAAATTGGACATCTGCCGAAACAGCGCTGGGTCCACACAACCATCAAAGAGTATCTAAGACATATTTCAGCAAAATCCCACCATCCACTCCTTTTCAATTTGCCGGAGCTAACAGTATATGCTCAATGATTCAAAATCTTGTCTCGATTCTGGATCTCGACGTTTCGACGGGAGACGATGACAACTACCGACCCCATTCGACAATGAGAGCAAGTAAAAAGACACCACTAACGGCGTACCGACTAATTTTCACCTGGAAATTTGCGCAACATAAGAAGAACCTGATAACCTATAACGTTTCACGCACAAAAACACATCAGTATCTGCCGGTAACACTCTCAGAACCTCCTACTGTATCCTTACTTAGGAAAAAAAATGATGAAATACGTTGAATAAAGCCACTGTCGCACGGTAACCTCTCATAGATATAATTAGATCAGTATCCTTCGAAAGTAACCTTATTGGGGGATGATTGATTGCATCGTCGCCGCGATAGCTTTTAATGCGAGCTACATATTAATTGCCAATTTGGATTCCTTCGGAATTGAAAATGGGACGATCTCTTCTTCGATCTCTTTAAATTGCTAGAAGAACGCTGGGACATCGACACTTTCATTTCAGCCAAAATTTGTCCTTCAAACGCTAAAATGACATTTATAAATCTCAACCTTCCTCACTTGTGCATCTCCTTGTAAGATACTGGATGAAGAATTTTCCAAGTGTGGAAAAGCGAAAATAACTGAAGAAGAAAATGAATACGATTTTCAATCCTCTCTATTGCTTCTGGAGTCTTCCACAGGCGGAGAGAGAGAGCAGATGGTGCACTCAAACTCTCAACAATCTCTCTTCCCATCACGCTTTTGCTAGGAAGCGCTGGCTTTTTTGCCAAACTTCATCAACTATTCAGCGAAATTAAAAAAGAATACGCTTGGAAGTTTTCAAGAGATCAAGAAGGCATCGAATCAAGTAACCATCCGTAGTATTATAACATTTACGTGGCGCTTTGTAGGCCGCTTTCATCAGGGTTTACCAAACTGCATATAACTTTAGGCGCATCATAAGTGCGTTTAATTTGTTGGAGAATCGACGTATTCATCAATGCCGTGTGTGGCAATGCGAGGATATCTTTTCAGTGCTTTAATATTTTGGATCGGGTATTCAGTGCCATTCAAGACAATTTGACATAAACGTGGAAGAACGTTTTAGAGAAACGAAATATTTGCAGCCAAATTTGTATCGCAAAGACCGCTTCCAACTGTTTGCGCAATCATATCTTCTGCTTTCTTGGTAACTGACCGTTTGCCACTGCTCAAAACAGATGCCATACGTGGATACGGAGCATAAGGAGTGGAAAACAAAGTATAAGAAACGAAGCATGGACGAAAGGGATGAATTTATTGTGATGACAACCGAGGCAAACTTTGCAAATAGCTGTTCAGGACGTGAATTACAAGATAGTGTGATGTAACGCTGCTCAATTGCCACACCTGTCAGTCACTACTGATCACCAGGTTTAGGTCCCTTTTTATTACGTCAATTTACCTTCGTGTTCGTAATTTTATCAGGACGTTTTATCCCAAGATTGCCTTATGCACGAGTCACTAGTTCCTAAGAATTCAGTGATGGATGCCCAACGATTCAAAACAAACCTTATTTCTCATCAAGATAACACATCAAATGACTCTTTCTTACTCTCGAAGCATGAAAATCTCGACTTCGCTTGCTAACTTGTTCAGTTATTATCCTTACAGGGCAGCCGCGTTGTTTCAGAACTGTGCTGGCGTTAGATCGCGACTTACCAGATGAACAAGAAAGTGATATTAGCTAGTCTGTCGCAACAATGTGGTAAAACTTCTGCCGAATCTCTTCGCACAATACGTGCCACCTAGCAAAGTTGTTTCATGTATTCGTATAACCTTTAATCTGTAGCAAGTTTTTTTTAATACGCTGATGTTCTTAGTCGGCTGGGAGCACTTAACACGAATTGACAATCACCTCTAGTCTGCCAATTTCAGATGAAGCCTAAAACCGTTCGGGACTTTGTAAATGAATATGAACCCATGGAAATGGGCTTATCAAGACAGGATGGAAGATAATCTCGTGGACTTCGTGGACCTCGACAAAGAAGTGCCAGCTGACGAGGACTTTAGAAGTCCACACCTGCACTATGAATACGGCTCAGCTGCACCTAAATCTTTTCACTGATGTTTACAGTGGCGAAGCAACATAGGCCTATGATGTAGTCTCCATGATCCTTTCGCAGCTCACTGCCATCTAAGGAACAACGAACGCATACGGCTTCCTTGCTATCTTTTGTACGGATATCAACTATTGAGGTGGACCAGAATGGCTCAATTAGACAGCTAGCTTATGCTAATATTTTCTCAACGATCTTATGCTGATATTCTTCTCAAGAAGGTTAACCTTTGCCTTCGTGCGCATATTACGGCCTTTCATGTACACATCTTCGTTCATCGTCGAGTGCTGCTATCATGGCAACATAATTAGACTCCATCCTCGAATGCAACTGGGTTGATCCACTCAGAGGTCGTCATAGAAATTGATCTGCTAGCTCAGAGCAGAGTGACAAATTACGCATTGCATTTCATGAGCACAGAACGGTGGGCAGACACAGAGTGACGACTAAAAAAATATAACACCCACTCAGCACAGGCAGTCTGTAAAAACTTATGAGACAAAAACCTGAATTACTCTGTAGTATTACACACTTTAAAATACTTTGTACAATATTCCCCAGAAATATTCATTTTACCACATAATTCAACCGTTCAATCTTTCCTTCATTCAACTTAGCTTCATCTGACGATTCACTACCTTTCTCTTACCTCTATTACATTCCGAAGCAGCATGACAGAAAATGTTCTGTCCAAAGTAACAGTCCCAGTTTCTGTTCTCGGTTACATCTGGCGGTCAAACATGATAACGGTAGCGATTCATACGTCTCCATTCCTTCCATTCAAAAAGGCAATTCAGGTCGAGGTGGTCGAGCGTGGAATGTTTTGTAAACAGCAGAACCCTAATCCCGATTTTCGGCTTTGCTCCGCTGGTAAATAAGACTACAACGGCGATTTATTCCCGTCCGTGTGTACTACTCTACCACTTCGAACAAACCCAATGATTCCAGACTCGTTCCACAGAAACCGTCAAGAACCGACACGTTTCGCCAGCAACAGACCTACCGTGCCCGCAGTTGTTACGATGGTTAATAATTAATATCAAAGCTGCTTGAACGAGCAAACAGGTGAACTCCGTTTTTGTTTGCAAATGTGGAATCCCAGTAGATCGTCTCTATACGGTTTGAAGAATGGCCAATTCTCTTTGGCGCTGATGAACCTCTAGCTTTCTTCGCACTTGCAGCTTAACAAAGAAAAGAACTAATGAAGTAAGCTTGGATGCAAAAGCCATCAAAGACACCGCTTTTCTTCTCTCAACATTTCCACAATCTTCTCAAAATTTCGGCTGTTTTGTGCAAGGATTCGGGATGTTTGTTGAACAAAAGCAAGGTCCGCGTCTGATCTTCTCTTTTCATGCACACGCTACTGATACATACTGTATGCAACAAGTCATACAACAGCATTGTGTTTGTTGAATTACAATCCTGTTATGTTACATAATATGACACAACATTACTAAAGTTCCCGAACCAGTAAAAGTTCCCGAAAGAGGGCAGATATGTTGGCCTTGGCCGCGGTGAATGGAATTTGGTGACAATCAAACTGCTCTCTTACAATGAAGGCAAAGCTATTCAAGTCAATGTAAGATCACACAAAAAACGGCTAATATGCAGCGTTGTTTTCTCACACGAGAAGTAGCTTTTGGAGGAGTCAGTAAAAAATTCGACATCTCCTCCCTCCTCAGTATCATTGCCTGAGCTCCTTTCATAGGGATTTCAATGACAAAAGCACTTTTGGACTAAAACCAATCTGCCGCCAAAGAAAATAATTACAGTCCTGGTAATACAATCACACTCGCAAACACGCATTGAGAAGTGCAGCCTGACACAGATGACGAGAACGAGAACGAATAGAGTAGGATGGAACAAAATTTGTCGTGAGAAATGGCATGAACTTCAAAGAAATATGCTGCAAACTAAGACATCCCATGAACGCACATAAGCTGACATAAACTGTCGAGATTTCGAGCAGTTATGAAGCATAAATTTTGTCGCAACACTGCGCCACAATTCAGCATATTTGATGCTATAACGCGGCATACCATATTATGTGCTTGCCGCACATGTCCTTAACAAGCAGAGCTTACCTCCTCAAATGTCACATTCATATATAGCTTCGTAAGATGCACGATCCTGATTAAGCATGTGTTATTTTAGGGTTGCGGCGCTGTGCTTACTGGGGCATCCTTAGAATGAAACGGCAGAAGATCAAAACAACGTCAAACAGTAAATGCACATACAGAGCCACATGTAACGATAAAACAATGCACCAACACAGACGGAAGGAACTCTTGCGTCCAGTCAAGTTCTTAGATACGAAGCGCTGACGACAAGCGCTATGCAACTTTTCTTTACCAGGTTCAACATTAGGAATCATTCAATTGCAGTTTAACAAAAAAACTTTTGGCTTCATCTGTTAACGAATTCTTCTATCCCTGAGAAACTCTCACTATCGTTCAAATATAGCCGCGAATGCTGATATACTTTGCCAGCCTTTGCAAAAAAAACCCGTCATCACTCAAACTTTAAACAGAACTTAAGACCAGGAATCGAAACGAACTCCTTTTCAGTGGAATCCCGAGTTGACGGTGGCAGAATGAACCTGTTTTAACCTCTGTGCCTCAAAACGAATCTGGCTGGCATAGTCGCACTGGAACATCAATTACAACCAGATATGTTTGAAAAAGCTTCGGTTCCAAAGACTGAATGGATATTTGGAGAATGCATGAGCGCGGAACTTCAAAGAATGCTAGTAAAATCATGTTGTGCGGATTATTTGGAAAATATTTGTGTCTGGACAACATCACGTACTCGAAGGTCAAATGAGCGTTTGCACAAGCGTCGCACGCAACATTTCAACTGTGCCACTTGAACAATTTGGCTGAGCTGGTTGCGAAGGACCTCCTATTGCTCGCCGCCATCCCAACGAAACGAGCAGAGACAGTGTAGACCATGTAGCTGCCTCAGTAGCAATTGCTGTTGCGTAAACTGCACGAAATAGCTCACTGGGATTCATTCCGATTAAAGAAATAAATGCCATAAAACGTTGAAAGTAAATTCTACCTGAACGCACTCCCTCCACCTCCTATTCCAAACAGTGAAATCTTTTTTTGAAACTGAAGCTTTACCACACATCACAAAAACAGAAGCTAATGATTCTTTTCCTCAGTTAGGTAAACTATAAAAGTGCAAACTCAGCGTGACTACCTACCGTCGAAGATCGACTCGATAAACGGGAGACGCCTATCCATCGACAAAAATCGTCTCATGAAACCGTCATTTGAAATTATAAAAGGTTGCAAGCTATGCAAACACATAATAGTCCATTACTGGGTCAGAAGCAAAAATAAAACTTTAAACCGAAAAACATTGAGGGTGGCAGATCGAGAAAAAGAACCTAATCAGTTCGCAACCTCAATAGCAAAAAGCGCCGCATATAATTTCAACTCCTCTCGCTCGCCTCATCTTCAAAATTTTTCGCTCGCTTCGTCCACGTTACAGCGAAAACGTTCAGCTAGGCTTCGCTTGTTGAGACTCAAAAGCTTCATAACGATTTACATCAGCTACAGAAACGTCAAAAACTGTTAAAACCCTTTAAAACAAGGCAGAGATTTTTGAAAGAAAGACCGACAAGGAGTCAAAATTTCAAGCAAGACTTGAAATCAGTTCCTGAGGAACGGCTGGAAATAAGCGGAGCATCGCAGCTCGGATCTCCCATGTCATCGCAGAAGGTTGTTAAAAATAGAAGCTGAAAAAAACAGAAAGTAGATCTGTGAATGTTCAGTGGCGACAGTGCCATTACAACGCTAATCACAGTATTCCTAATGCTCAACAATTTCTATTTCGCCGGCAAATCTATTTCTGTGATGAAAAAAATTTTTGAACAAAAGTATAAAGAAAGGATCTTGGACATTCTCCATCGTCGTCACAAAAATCTGGCGAAGCATTCCTCCTCCATTAATATGTGCACGAAAGTGTTAGATGCTGCTTGCAGTGAAAAGTTCGCATACACTTTTAGTCTCGAGTAACTTCGGTTAGCCAATTCTAATGCACTTCATTTTTCTGCACTTCCCCTCCTTTGTCAAATCCAGGATTTGTCGATGAACCAACGGCACATATTCTCCAATGATGCCCATTTTCACCAAGAAACAGGAGGATCACGACACTCTCCCTACGCGCGCACCCTAATTCCCAGTTGACTCGTGGCCCGCTAGGGCAGAGAACACCCGAGTGAGATCTAGAAAAAGTGATCTACAATGAATGTTTAGGCAATCTGTAATTCTAGCGAGAAATTTAGCCTACTCCCCATTTTTGGCGGGCAACCGGAGGGCAGGAAACACCTACGTTACGTGCACATCCTAATCTGTAGTTGACCGGTGGCACGCCCGGGGAGGGAACACCTGAGTGAGGTCTAGAAACGGTCTTCTAAAAGACAGTTCAAGTATGCTGACCGCCTAAGAAGAGTGATATGCGGAACCAAGACAAAGGGAGGGCAATGGAAAAGCGGAAATGCCATAACTCGTGGGTCGGAAGTTACACGAAACAAAGAACCATACCACTTTTCGGCGCAATCGTGGAGAACATGCCCAGACTTGTAGGCAAAACGTGGAGAAACCTTCAAAAGTTCCCACTTTTGCCCATGAAACCGCTCATCGTTTTCCTTTCCCTTCTTTTCCCGAAAACTTTTTTCTCACATAGCGAGGGATTTGACACAGAAAGACATTTTGCATTAAACATTTCTGCCTCGTAGGTATTCGTTCAGTCAACTTGCTGCTGACTTTGCATGGATGTGTGACCATCGGTTCCTGAGTCTATGAGTTTCCTGAATACTACTTGAAGATAAGTGACACATATCATCATTCCCACTAGCAGTTTCCTTCACCCTGGATAAGGACGATTCAATTCAATAAGGTCAACCTTCGAAGTGGAAGTTGCAATGAGCGTTTGGAGCGAGAATTCCGCTGTGTTCAGTGATGCTGCCTAACTGAATGTACGCCCGTTCCGTGC
>JAARMF010000100.1:2531-43576 GCA_022844705.1 Toxascaris leonina
CCCCCCCCCACCACAGAAAATGGATATTTTATTGTGACAGCGGTCGCTGCAACCCCCGTGACCTGAACTGCAACGATACGTATAGTGTCAACTTCTCTGGCATGTCTTTCCAGCTGTTTATTCCTACGCACAAGTGGAAGATTGCATTACAAATGTTGATCGGATAAGTGCCGTTAAAAATCAATAAAATCGGACCAAATTATGATGAGAGTATTCGGGAAACGTTGGTATGTCCCTCTACAACAGATTTCCCTTCACAACTGACCATTTGCACAGTTTTGTGGCGAAAGAAAATTTTTTGTCAACATAATGAACTTATTCCACAACCATTTAGCATCAGATTTTACGTCGTATCTGAGCATTTCGTCTTGTAAAGGAAATAACCTCCTCGGAAACTTTGGTTTGAGAGGTCAACCTGAGTAATTCCGTCACAATTTGCATTGGACCAAACTTTCACCGACTGCAACATTGAAACCTAGGAATGGGTTGCGAATTTTTTGATCTCCGACCTTCAAAACGGAAGTCGCCGAGTCCTAGAAGCAGCGCCTTTCGCGCCCTACAGTGACGATGACTACTTCTCCAAGCTTCTAGGGTTTATGGATCCTGAAACCTTTACGTCTCAAGCTGTCGAGCTTTGAAAAGTGAGATTCTGCGGGCATCACAGACATCATGATTGAAGAAAATGAGCTCATATCATGAGACAGTAAGCAAAAGGCATACTGTGCTACAGGATAAACGAAAACAATGCTTAGTGACGTTCGAAAAAGAGTGCGGTCGAACGAGTACCGTTTAGGAAACAATGTGACGCATTGCATGAAACTTTGCAAAGTTCTCTTTGAGATATTATGTGCTCTTCGTGGCCGTATTTCTATTCCCCGGTCATTTATGGCGAATGAAACTGTCAGACCACAGAGCTAGTCATTCTCAACGATATATTATGCAAACGGTGAGTTGCATTCAACAAAACAGAGTTTACTGGTGGAAGATATCGCAATGCTCTGCAATAATATGCTTACTTTGAAATGATACACTCGCTCGTGAGCAGTTGATTGCATTCAGCCATGATGGATGCTGGATTGCCTTAAGGGATCTCCAACGGACGATAACCGAATTGTCGAGTGCCAGATATAACAAGAAGCAACGAGCAATGAACGTATTTTGTGGTTTTTGTTTTAGAAGTTCATTTTTAAATTTTATGAGCGCAATAAATAGATGAGGAAGACGGCGCATAAAGAAAATGACAAAAGTGGAGTGTTTTGAAATGTGGCGTTTTTTCTGTGCTTTTAATGCAGATAACGGTCTAATGAACACAGAAGAACGATAATGGACAATCAGGAAACACTGCTTTTACATTCTGGCATATTCGTGTCGGATAACCGCAAGTGATGATTTTGGTGGCGACATGAACATTATTTAAGGGTGGGCCCTCAAGTGGAGTGTCATTTAAGAATGGGCTCTCAAGTGGAATGTTATTTAAGTGTGGCTTTGAAGTGTTGCAGAGCACGCTCATTTCGAGCGCAGTTGCCGTCTCAAGTTAGCTTGAACGCACAACAGATATTACATTAAAGTCATGTTTGAGATAGAAGCTATTGCATTGGAGTTGGTGGAATAAGTGATCTCAACTACGAAATGATGAAGATCCATCACTTGTGGAAGCAGACGAGACAACACTTTTGAGGCCGTGCTGTCTTCGAACAAATACAACTGCGTAAAATCATCGTGAGGATTCAAAGTTACTTGCTATCAAGTTGAACGATCTTTAAGAATTTATAATTTTCCGCATTATTCTGAAGACATCCGCACTCAAAATTTAATCCATAAATGAGCACATCCTCTACTGTGCGCATTAGCTGTACCGTTTCGATGCAAGCGGCGCAAATGTCCTTTCGATAACGAATTTCTATGGAGTCATCTAATAAGCGCAAACACGCAACCGATATGCGATAGAAGCATTCAAGGCACATCTGCCTCACGGCTCTTATTTCCGCCGGGCAAAGATGCGTAGCAATTTTTCGCAGTTGAAGCGCATATACAGTATTCCCACGGCAAAACCCCGGGTTGTAGGCACGTCATGGTTTGCCGCAGGCTACTGAAGAAGACACCTTACTGAGATGGAAGGTAATTTTATTCTCAAAAATTTTTGCATGTTATGTTAAGGATTCATGTTTTGCCGAAATGGGTCATTCTTATAGATTATAAACGATGGGATTAACTGTTGCAGGGATTTCACTGAGTTGGGAGCCACGTTTTCCTAGAAAAAATGTAAAGGAATATGAAGTTAAGGTTAATCGAGCAGGAGGCTTTATTCGGTGCTTTGCACTACAAGAGGATGTCTCACCCCCTCTAGACTTGACAGTCCTCAACCTATCATCCTCTTTGAAGGTTCACAACATTCGATTCTTCTGAGACCCGACAAGCACTATCCAGCCTCATCGTTCATGCGCACACTAAGTAGGCCGCCAAGGTTGGGAAGCTGCCCCGCTCTCGGTGATTGGTGCCTCCATTCTTGCACTGTGGCTAGCTCCGACACAAATTTCACCTAGTTTGGCTAGGGTGATCACTTTATGCTGCCAGATCTTTCGCCCTGTTATCCAAAGCGACGCCTAAAAGAGAAATCAAGTTTTCTAAGATGAGCCATCGCCAATTACTGTTAAGCGTCATATTGTTCATTTTAATCGAGTTCTTCTCATGCATTTGCTCTGACACATCAGATAGAAGATATTTATAAACAATGAAAGATTTATAATCCGTGATGCGTTGCAATTTTGAAATGTTTATAAATACAAAAGGATTCGAATACTATCATTCCAATATCGCAACCGTCTTCTGAGGTCGTGAAAAGATTCCTTCTATACCCAACGTTGCTAATTTCCATCAACCGAGATGGTCGATTCAGATAATGTCCTCACGCACTAAGCGCCGTACTAATTTTTCAACTGCCTTCGAAGACACGCGACTTGAGCTCACATTTAATGCGTTTTGAATAATGAATTAGCGTCGAAGCAGCTAATGCACTGCTATGTCCACAGAGAAGCAGATAGTAAACATATTTCTCAGGGTGTCCTAGCCTGATTCACGTTCATTACGAAATGCGCAAACTTGCCAACGAGTGAATACGATCGTTGCCTTCCACTAATGAACCATTCTTTGCAGTGCATGATCTAAAACAGTAACTGCTAATGCTGCAGTAGGCATAGCAGTGAGAATTCAGTGAGTCTATGACTGCCCTCTTCCGCTTCAATGAACGACTCTCTCACAATCAAAGGGACCAGTGGTGATTAAAATACGTGACCACAATCATTGACCAGTAACTTCATTGAATTTAGTTGTATTTAATTGCTGTTCAGTTTCTCCGTAAAGCAACTGTATCATTATGCTAGTGCATCGAATACGTTTGCCGTGAACTGATTCCAACTGAAAATACTCGCTGCTAGGCAATATCAGTAATCAGTGCAGCAGACGAATATGACTTCTTCTTTCATGCTCGCTTCATAGTGTTGTCACTTATTTGCTTCTCTCACCTCTCACAATTATCAAAACGATTATTCCCTACAGCTAGAGAGAAGCCTCATATATTTAGCGCCTAAGTTGTACACGTGACCGACTACATGCCGTGCTGAAGATTATTTATACGTTTAAAAAGGAAAGTGAAGATTTCCAAGCACAACACTACTGTATCCGATTCTACTTCTGCATTTGTCGCTACAATAAAATTGACGATATTCACTCATAGGCGGTGGCGTGTTTTTATGACAGGTAATCGGCGCATAGATCAACTGGAGAAATGCAGATGGATGTGCTAGAGGGAAACGTTGTTGCATTTTACGCCGAAAATGAGGTTGTATTAGGAATCGCATATTATTATAAGACTTATCAGTGGTACTTCTCTGTCTCTCTCATCGTTGGCTCACAAGGAGTCTCAGTGACTGCAAAATTCCTTTGAATAAACGGGTACAGTATTTGTGAAAAGTGAATTTAATCAGTCGTTATACCAAATATTGCTAATAAACGATGAATATTTTATGAGAGAATGATAAGCGATAAGCGAAATTGTGTATCGGAAATAATAAATTAACTGATTGAAATAATGGCATTTGATGAAATTTACAGAAATTCTACAGTCTTTCGTCCTCGAAAGTTCACATCTCCAATGATTTATGCGTGATTAGTAAATTCTTTCATCGACTGACAAAATGAGAGTTCCTTTGAAGTTTTATTGACTATTTGAGGCATGACTTACGCCTTCATATGCTAATTGGTGTCAACATGATGGAACCAGAGTTTTCGAACCATAATTTTTATTTGGCACTGAGGTTTCGTCAAAGTTTAGACCGTACTGCCACCCAACGGGCTTGTAAGCTATGATTGATCTGGACAGTGTGCATGCATTATCGACGGTCCCTACGTTCAACAACGTTACTCTCGAAGACGGGGGAAGAGCCTGTGTTCGGACAAGAGTGCCGGTTGCCGCTTTGGTCTGCTTTACATCCCTGCATACATGAGCGAGCGCTCTTGTGGCGATGCGATGAAATATTGATTTCGGATACTGTCGTTGCGGCTTCGAAGTGTGGTGGCCTACTGCGCACAGAAACACTTAGCTAGCAGCATTGCTGATGGCCGCCCGACTCATTGCTTGTATAGCAGCAGCATTCGGTAGCTGCAATCATGGTAGCCGAGAGCGAATGCGCCTTTGGTGCGACAGCTAGACACGAGTGGACGCCTCATGTCACATTAGATATGCGAGGGTTGGGAATTTGTGTATATACGACACGCTTTTAGCCGTCAACCTTAATGCTGTCAGATGGTTGTTGGCTGAGGGGAACGCACCCGATATGGTTTCCTGTGGAGCTGTGTGTGTGCCATGTCGACAACACATCGTCTAATTGCTGCTGTGTCACACTGCATAAACGCCAAAGCTCTCACAAAATTGCACCCCTTCAGGATCATTCACACGGCTGCATGAACGATTCACAGCACATTTCGAATGGCACAGCGCATCGTCAATATGAATTATTTTTAGCTGGAGGTGGCAATGCAGCCGTTCTATGCATCTGCTATGATGGTCTGTAGCGTTTAGTTTTCAAGTTGAGTACGAGGAAGCAAGCGTTTTTCTCAGCACTATTGTATTATCGAAAACATAAAAATTTATTGAATATTCGAAACATTGCTAAAAGTCCTCCATACTTATTATTATTATATGATTCGAAAATCTTCCGCATCATTTTGCAATGCCTTTTGCACCTTTTCATTCCTTCATTCTGTATATCAACGATCACATCTCACTAATAAAGTTTGTTGGATACATTACGACCCAGATATAATTTCGTCGTTAGAAGAGCCCCGAAGAAGGCCAAAAGTGAAGTTTTGAGCATTTCGATGAGGGGATTCTAAGGAGATGAGCTGTTTTTCTTTACCATCTGAAGCAGAGAAAGGATTCCCTTTTATTGAAGCAGCATCGAAATGGTGAAATCTAATTTAGCGAACGCTTGTGATGAAATTTGATAAACCGATGAGCGCTTTGGTTAAAGAATCGCATAAGCATGTCGAGGGATCGAGTTTGATTGTTCAAGAGTGATGCAACGCAAGGAAAGCAAAACTTTGATAATTAAACGAATATACATCTCATCTCATCTTTTACATATTTATACCCATCGTGCTGTTCATCCTTCAATAATTCATCACTTCGTCACCAATATTTGCACATATTGCAGTTGAAAATCAGGATCCTGGGAGTAACTGACGGGCAAGCACTATCATTTTCAAAATTTTTTCCAAACAAAAGTCGAAGGAAATGCACAAAAAATGATATGAACTTTTTCCAAACAAATCAACGAGAAACCACGAGGTTTGCATAAGATGCGCTAACGGTAGCTTCACAAATTCAGTTAGTCAGCCGAATTAAAACTCAAAGAGTAATGATGTATGTCTCATATGCCGTTCTTTAAAGTGCTCGCTATGCGATTTCTGCAACTAAAATATCTTCGAAACTGTGGAATTGGTAAATTCAATCAACGAATGATGGCAACAGTCCCGGACAGTGATCATTTAACGAACATCCCGATTCGGATGATCCAAATGATGACAGATTCTGCAGACGATTCAGATGATGACAGGATATGCGCTCTTGCAGTTTCATAAAAGAAGTGCTTAAATGCATGAAGTCGCGCTTCAGCCGAACTAATCGCTCGCTAAGATCTGTTACAAAAGGTTCGTTTTTGCTGATGTTGGCGGCCGGACTGTTGCGAAACGTCCGTAAATTCTAGGCATTTTCACTATCTGTAACCACTGAAGATTCCTTTAAAGTTCGATAGGTCAATTTGACTTTGGGGACCGGATGTCAGCTAAGTTTCAGACTATCACCAGCAAGTTTAGCCTAGTTTCAGCAACATCTTCGTTATGCGCGTTGAATACGCAAACTTGCTTCCGAACACAGTGAACTAAATATGTTTATCGCTTTTTAAAGAGGCTGTTTTGCGACTTTCGACTGAGTTTAAATTTTTTTATAATAGAGTGTTAGTAAAAGGCGTCATATGGGACAATCACTGGACGCATGGAGAGAGTTGCCACGATATGCGCTTCTGCATCCCACCCGGCCGACCAACCAGTCACGCACGCTGTTCGTGAAAGGCTACTAATGCGTTCGCATTCTAACTTATCCGATCTCTCATAGATTAGGTTAAAGGCCATTCCAAAAAATGACCAAAATAATGCCAGCTCAGACGCATCCAAGACAATTTTCACCTTGAAATTCATTAAGGATCCATTTTTCAGTGACGCGACTATTGCAAGTCGCACACAAATCTTTTATCACCTTTGAATCCCTACAACTTCTTTCAAAATTAGCAGAGCAACGTGAAATGTTCTGCTATGAGGTTCAAGATGAAGATCACTTCCTTCACATTTTATGACTCCGTTTTCAGAGCTGAAGCCACCGGAAGTGCAGACACACTCGTAAATATAACATTACCACAGCGCGCATTTGTATAGCAGATTTGCAAAGTGTATGACAAGGTGATATATGTAACAGTGTAGCTCAGTTGATTTGCAATCGAGCTTCAGTATACTCGAAAGCAATGCCAAGAGACAAATAATGCGTTTTCCTATGAAGGCGACCTCCTTTGCAAATTTTGGATTGTGTTATTGGTTACTGGGATGCACTTAGTCCGTGATACATCAAAGCCCCCTTGCACACATGGTGGGCCTTCATAGTCGGCAAGTGGTGTAGAACTGTTTAAATGAAAATTAAACTGAGGTTACGAGATGTGGTGATGTCGATTATACCGACCAAACTCAGAGCAGATAAAGCTTCCGTGAACTTGAACATGAACTAATTTCGACAAGCAAGCTTCGTGAACTAAATCTGTCATGCTTTCGGCAAGCAATCACAGACACGACGTCGACAGAATGCGCCTGGCGAACACGTCTCCGACAGAACATTTAAGAAGACTTTTGCGCCGCCACTGTGCATGCTTAGCTGAAAATCGGAGTGAATTGTTGCGATGAGCTGAGTGGGTTCCGTTTTCTGTCACAATACATCTTTAAATTTCTTTCCATCTTGCTTGAATGTACGTCGGTTATAAGCTAAGTTTCACGCTTAGGAAAGTTGCCCTGCCCGTGTGCTAATACAGTGAGTTTGGAGTGGGTGCGATGAGATCGGCGAGGCAAGCGCGCCTGCTTCTAGCTGGGGGCTCATATTGATTTCGGATACTGTCAGCAGGGGTTAGTGGTGCGCTAAACACAACGTGCTGTGCTGCCTGCTCGCAACACACTGATTGTGTTTACAGCGTTCATTGTGACAATCTGACTCAAGTCGACATCCAGGACGCGACTAGGCAAGCCGGGCAGACCCTCTTACGGACGATGGACGTAAGCTAGCACAGCACTCTCGATCTCTTAGTTCGAGAACGCTGTAAACATGACCGCCCTCGGCAATCGCCTCTTTCAGACATCAAGTCACATGTGACACACACAACCTCTGCAACGCGAACGCTTGGCGATATTTTTCAACGCACAGTCACCTAGAAAGCCAAACACATTTGCATTGCTCGATAAAGTTACAACGCTTTAAGCGAACAGACAAAAAAGCATTGAAGAAGTTTAACGACGTTAAGCATTGCAGAATAAGCATGAATAAATTATGCGCTTCAATAAGTCCACTTAACTGCTTGCTTATTCATTAAAAATCATTGACACTATTTGCATCATGTGAAAGATCAAGATGAAACAGTGTTCATATAGAAGAGGGACAGTCAAGATCACCGATGTGCAACAAACAAAGTTTGCACTTGTTTCTGACAAATGACTCTTGAGGTACTCAAAAAAGAGGCAATGTTCATTCTTTTATCTCCTCTCTTAATCCATGTAGCTCACTGAAAGATTATAAATCTTCGCAACTCGTTGGTGATCAAAAAATATCAAGGCACTTGTACTTTGTTGAAGACAACGAAAACTAATGCAATCCACTTCAAAAAAGAAAGCTCCGATACGTTTTATGTTGTCACCACTTTGGGACATTAAAAAAAATTAAGGGTAAATAGATAAATGAATAAATAAATAAATATTTTTGAACAAAATTGGCGAACAAGAACTAAACAAAGTGGAGTGAACGGAGCACATCAAAAGCAATTGCTGTTTTAAAACCTGTATGTATTAATGGAGCAAGAATCACCACCAATAACTAGAAACTTTCACCTTTCGATCAGTCGAGCTTAAAACTACTCACACTTTAAATATCTATAGCACTCGAAGTTTGATTTCTATCTTATAGAAACGAGCATAAATGCAATCGAGGCGCATGAATATGCAAACGGAAATGCTCATGGAGGTTGAATTTACTGATGCATTCGTCATTTATTGAGTACCTCGACCTCGTTGCCATAAATTTATTTCCGAAACCTTGTTAGTCTCTTGTGATCGAAAACGATACCAGATTTCATTGTTCGCTTTGGAACTAACTATTTTATCAAATTTGAAACAATTCCAATCTCTTTATGGTTCTCTAATTTCCATGTGTCTCCACTCTCATTGTTCCTCACTTCTATTCGTGTCCACGTGCTTATTCGAACCGGAAGTAACGCAGCTTAAGCGGAGGCGTCCTATGGCTCACATAACAAAGATCCATTGGATGAAGCAATATCGCAACACCTTATAAATCGCGCCCAAACGATATTTTTCTCTCAATTCAACAAGCTGTCCCATATATTTTCAACAGAAAGAAAAACATGTGGAATAGTATGTTCATATTTTAACTGATCCGACCACTTGCAGTAATCTCCCAAAAACAAATCTCTTCTGCGATCCGACGGCAGTAAAATGGAATTCAGTTGATCGGAAATCGTGAGAATTTTCGGTGTCGCCTACTGCTGCCTTCGGAAACCGTGAAACGAATTGAAAATTCCATAGCTTACGGTGGGACCACCAAATTTAATTGATCGAGGTTCCGATGTTTTGCGAGGTTGGAAGTGCCAAACATGCAGGTGGAAATACACCCATAACGCAAAAACAGTGCTGCTATTATTTGGCTCTCGAAGTGCTGAATGCCAAATTGCGAAGGCATATATTTAGCCCAATAAGGTCTGGCCAACTGAATAAACACCCTAAATTAAACGCCTTCTTGATCGCTTGGAAGAAGGAATTCATCCCAAAATAGGATGCCGTCTCTAAATGTCACCTCGTTAAGCTGCAGTTGTTTGTGACCTCGTCTTTCCTTCCCCCCTCCCCCCCCACCCTTTGGGTATTTCGAGTGAGGCAACTATTACAAGGATAATGTTATCCTATATTAATTCAACGAAATTTTTGATCACGCAATAGTTGTTAAGAAAAATACAATAGGTACTTAAATGCAAATTGACTGTCATTCCTAAGAGATGCTTCAAAATAGAAAAACAAATCAAATATTTGAACGGCAAGCAAGTCACCGAAACTAACAGCCACTTGAGCTGTGATTATATTTGACGGATTGCTCCTTGCCGTATTATCATTCGACATTCCGCTGTCAAATTCAAATCACCTTGTTCCTAGTTGGTGATATGAATACAGCGCGAATGAAATATGTTAACTGGAATGCCCTGGCATCCTTCCATTTATCAATGCTGCAGAGATGTCGACACTGCAAAACAGATTACGAGATTTCATGAAATGTTTCTGCATAGAAGTGCTACTGAAAGCTTTATCTGTGGTATAACTGATTTTCGTTGTTAGCTAGCACAATTATAGGAGCATCAGAAGCGTCTCAGACTTAATCAAAACACGCAACTGCTCAACGAAGTGTTTTCGAAATGGCCCGACTTCCGAAGAAAAATGGAGCAGACTATGTGCCCAATTTGAGTCATTTCTGCATTACAAGACGGTTCGTTCATACCTTATTTGGCCATAATACGGCTGTTGGAGTTATACTGGAGATCGCATTGAACCTAGACATGATGGCAATGTCGTGAAATGCGAGTTTGAAACGCATTAGACTTCTGTTTCGTGAATGTGATATCATAAATCATCGACAAAATTTGCTGTTAGCGAATCTCAGTGCTTTGAAATTAGTTCAGTGATTGTTAGACTTGGATGCATGCATCTATGTCTGTTTGCAGCTCGCTTCAGTGCTTCAGTAATAAAATTTGAGAGTCGAACAAGATTTCAAAACGACCGCTTCCTCATTTAATTAGCGGTGTTTTATGAAATTTGCATATCCGAACACTTAACTGAGTATTCGATTAGAAGCCATCATCTTTGATATATCCACACTAGTTATTGACTAGTTACTGCATAACAATGTTGTAAATGATTGACAAACCATCGTATCCATCGAACAGTTCCCTGCTCACATTCAATTGCAAATTACCAGCCGTATTTGGCTGAGATTGGAAATGAGGAAATAAAGCTGCGCGCTCTCCTTAGAAACTCACAATGATATCATATGCACTGGTGCATCTATCTTGTCACAAGTGCAAGGCTACAGGAAGTGAGCGCTACTGTGAATATCAGTTGGCACTTTTCGAGGTTCTGCAAGCAGAAATAAGCTTTCGCTTTAAGTGTAATTTATGCTTATAAAAACGAATGCAAAGGTTTTCATTACGTTTTATCAACATACCAGCGGAACAGCAGTCCAGCTGACAGCTAGCAATCACTGAAGTGGGCAGCTTGTGAATCGCTGCATTTCGAAATACACCACACTCGGTTCGAGTGAGTGAACTTATGGCAAAGAATGCTTCATACGACATTTATTATTCGACCGTGAATCCAGCATATGATCACTCATAGCACGTCTATCAAGTGGAATCGTATTGCGAATCTTTCATATCCAGCCGTGAAAAGAATTGCGGCAATGAATACTATCGTGCAAAAATTTAAGATTTTGATAAAAATGAGCAATATTATAAGCGTTTTCAGATCCGAAGTTGTCGCCAACAACATCTTCCAACGGTTACGGTGGTATCGATTCACTGCGACAAAAGTAACCGACAGCAACTCATGCTTAATTTCGAGGTACAAGAGCGAATTGTTTAAATTTTTTTTTATGTTCGCGAGCAATGAAAACAGCAAGAACCTTCCAAGCAAGAAGATGTGGACGGGAAGGAAATGGCGCCGCGGATGTTAATGGAGATGACATGAGATCTTAACTGGAAGAGTCATAGCAGGAAGATGTTCCATTCAGAATATGTGAGGAAATCTCCAAGAATCTCTCTTCTCTGCAGTTTTCGCAACTCCTCTTCATATTTCACCTCAAATCCTCATTAACGTCATATTGCTAGAAACGAAGTTCTCTGCAATGAACTCGTTGAATATTTTTCGTGTCAAAAAAAGCTTCCAATCGACAAATTCTTGGTATACTTTTGAACAGTGAATGCCCCGTGATCTCGTTACTATACCGAGTCCTGTAACGTTTCCACTGATTGCTCCTCTAAATTTCCTTATTGCTTCATTTAACGTTTGCCACTATTGTGACCTCAGGTTAGATGTACTTACAGTCGAAAAGATGTGTGCATTGTAAGGACAACGAAGATAATTTGTGAAGTGTAAAATTTATATAAACCTGTCTTAACCGGGTATCATTTGGTACTGCTAGTCGAAAAGCTCCAACAAAGCATGTCCCTAGCTGTGGCTTCAACCAATCACGTCCCCCAGCTGTGACTTCAACAAATCACGCCCTGGCTGCAGCACGTCAGTGCGAATTGATGCTGCCGTCCGAGAGCAGTCGTACGCTAATGGGGGGCGATTAGCATGCGCACAGCACACCACCGCCTACAGTAGTCAACCCACCCAGCTGAAAAGCATGCGTTTGGTACACGTCTGTTTTCAGCTCTCCCTGTTTGGCAGGCTGTCCGTCGTTTCTCGCACGATCTTATTGATCGTAGCGCCTAACCAACGGCTTTTTGCCTAATCCACTTCCATAGTCTGTGGAGAGCGCGATGCTTTTCGGCATGTTTACACCGAGTATTTTCCTAGAAGTTTCACTGTTTTGAGGTTGAACAATCGGCAACAGAATTACAAATCCACGTCTGATTTCTTTATTTTTAGGATTGTTTTGTGATTACTGCCAAACAACCTGATGTCTTTTTGAGTCACAAGGTGGGACTACACACTGCTTTCTGCATAGCAGTTGTGAGTTTTCCCGGCGTAAGAGCATCGATCGATGTGCAGGCAAGTATAAGAGCTCTCGTGGTGGTTCGATGCGATGGCCAAGCTTTAGATAGCTGCTGTTGTGTCATTCTACGAACGAAGAGCGCCATTTCAATTTGGTTTGTGCGAAAGCAGCATGCACACTGACGAGTAGCTAGTTGTCCGCTCGGGGGGCTCAACAAAACCGTCAGATGCACACAAACGATTAGAGCTAACAAGAAGCGCGCAATGCCTTCAACGTCACTTCACATCCTGTTCACTCTAGTATTACCAAATGCATCGCCGTGAAGCACTTCAAGCGGACAGAATTGAGAGCTTCATCGGGAAACGCGTAAACCACGCATCTATCCACGAAAGCCGAAGTGGATCGCGATGTCCTCAAAGCTTGTTACTGTGCTCGTCAAACCACTGGCAAAATTATCTCAGAAAGCGATCGCGAAATTGCACTTGAACGATCTCTCTCTTTCCTCCTGTCCATGAGGAACATGAAGATGCACAGGCTCATAGGTGGATAGGACTTGCAAAAATGCTTGAAGTTAAGGCGGTAAATGATATAAAGACGAAAGTTTACTCATGTCTGCTGGTGACAAGAAATTATCTTTGGATATAAGCAAATTTTATTTGTTTTCGAAAATGGTGAATAGGAAGGCCACATACCATGTTTCCTCGCTCCTATCCCTTCCACCCTCTCTTCGTCATCTACAAGTTGCGCAGACAGCATGCGTCCCGGATATGGAATGAGTGATAGGCAGCTTGATATAGCTCTATCTGTGCCATCTGTAACACTCATATAATGAGACCTCATTCGCCGATTCAACATATCGGTTTCAAAACAGCGACCATCAATAGCCCATTCATCTTAAATGGTGGGCAGGACTGTGGATGGGATTATTACTTGGTAAAACGCATGAGAAATTGACCGCATCTAATAAATTGCCAGTGCAGGACTCGTCAATTGCAATGTTCGAATAGATGGAGCTGCAGTGTATTGCAAACACGGAGATCATGAACAGTTCCACTTTCTGAGCATTGTGAGACTCGAAACATCTGTGAACACAGTGTAGCTGTACCCTAGTGCCAGGAAATATGCAAGCCCAAAACAAAGAACATATCACCGCAAAATGAAAGTTTGCATCAGCGTCAGGAATTTTCTATGGTTTCCGCTCCTTTCTTGACACTTCCTCAAGCGATCCAACTTTCCCAATAACATGAAAGCTTTTGGTTGTGTTCCTTAAGAATTACATTCAGGCTCACCATATCCAAAAATGCAGTATTTCGATGTTTCAACTGGATTCGATGTTTATGCTTCCGCTGAAAATGCTTTCAGTAATCGATTGTCTTGGCATCAGAATGAAGCACTTTCAACAGACGAGTAAATGCGAATATCATATTTTGAAACGGTGATTCTTAGATATTGAAAACATGATACCGAGGCGGATATCACAGATTGGTGAAATGTTGGGAACGTGCTAATGAAACAGGAATTGAGTTAGAAATAAGGAGAGGAAGAGAGATAAAAGTGGAGAGAGAAAGGCTGAAAGAAAAAAAAGAAAGGAACTGATTAATAGCCACGTCGTCTTTTTACAAGAAATTATATCCCTGTCAAAACAGAACATTAAAAGAAATCCACCTTCAAGAAGACACAAAAATTGTTTCGTTACATGGAGACATCTCCCACATCAAAACATCGAGCTTTAACACGTTACTTTCATCAACTATCTATACAGGCCAAAAATCTATAACCAATATTTCTAGCCGTGCAACATAGACCAATTCTTGTGCTCGTGATTGCCTTATACAGGCGTTGCTTACTCAGTGTTTATTTCTATAGTACAATGGGCATCATTCATCGTTTTGGATTTGCTATCGCGCAATCAGTCACAACAGAGCTCCGATCAGACTCTTGGACTCCGTCTTGCTGAAGCACTCCGAGTAGCACCCTCATCAGAACGACAGCAGTGCTGCGAATCCGGATTCGCCTCTTAAGCGCAACAACGGTGAATCGGCTCAGCAGCATCCAACGAGCAGGAGGCGCACCTAAGCTATAACCTTCATGCGACCTTACAACTTCACCTAAACGGAAGTGGACGCATATGAAGAGATATTTATTCGTAATGAATGATTCGTTGAATGAATTAAGTAAATTAAGCGAGTACTATGAAAAGCCCATCTGTATTCTTATCTCAACGGCTATAATTAACTCGCCTGTATATCGCATATGCCATTTCATCTTACTCTATTGCAAATAAAATTAAGTTACATAAAGTAATTCGAAAATGTTCGCCTTTGTTGAAATAGCATTGGCAATAAAGAAGCTGTGCGTCGTTTTACTGTAGTGATTTCTCTGAATGCTTAAATTTAAGATGCTCATTGCGAAACCGCTTATGCGGAATCGTTGAACGGAAACGCCAAGTAGGCAAGACGAAGCGTTGCATCGGTGACGATGCGAGAAGCTTTAGTTTGGATTGCAATTGTAAACATCGCCGGAAACTGTTTTGTGCTCGAGGACAGCTGCCAAGGGTTGCAGCTTATATACCTCAGCCAAAAGATGCCAGCCACGGAAAATTTCGCTCATTTGCCCAGTGAACGGTCACATTTGTTGCAAATGCGTTGCATTAAAAACGTTTATAAAAGTGCAACCTTTTAAGCAATTCACACCTACGTCCATACATGCACACATGTATGTATAGACAAACAAATATTATAATATAGTTGCAGCTATCGTTGAGATTCATTAATTCCATAAAAGATTTCAGTAGAATATAAATGCTCTAAAACTAAAGCATTTGCATTTACCATTCTCAGCACTGCGCCATCCGTATCAGAATTATTTGTATTTCATAGGTCAATATGTTTACCAATTTTCATGAGAAATGGAGATGGGCAGAGAGAGGAAGAGGAAGAGGGAACGAGAGGGAGAGGGTGAGGGAGAGGGAAGAGAGAGAGGGAGAGGGGAGAAAAGAGAGAGGGCGAGGGAGTGAGGAAGAAGGAGAGGTGAAACACACTTATGTGACTTCAGATAACGATATGGAATGGAATGAATATGTAAAATGGAATGGGATGAATAATATGGAATGAATCTTCTTACAAGCCTGATTAGAGTCTAACTGAAAGCCAAATAGAAATTTTGTGCATTTTTACAAGCATCCTACTATAATCGAAAAAAAATCATTCATTTATTGTTAGTCCATGAAACAGCAAATAAAGTAGGTAGTAGGCATTTTTCGTTACAATTTCCATGCCAAATCAAATGATAGCTTATAGGTTATGAAGGCTACATGTTGCCAAATAACGCAAAATGCTCCCAATTTTGGTTGGTCACATGAGACTCATGCATGGATTGCCCGGATCAACGTTTAAGAGTGGGTTATTCGTGAGCAGCCCAATGGTTCTTGAGAATCTGTGCAAATTTCAAGGCTCATCCAGATGTGTACTTTGCAAGTTGAAATCATTACGGGAACGAAGATGCGCACAGACATAAGTAAGCGCGGACAGGACACCATCTCAGCAAAACATGCATTTGCAAGGATCTCAGCAAAAGTGTGACAGTAAATGTCCGTGAAAAGAGGCTGAGAGATTAGCCGGACAAGTGTTCGAAATTTGTTTGTTTGCATGACCCCGGAAGCGTTAATAATAACTTGCGTCTGCATGCTTGTCTGCCTTTCCGGACTCAATATTCGTTGTTTAACTGATCATCAAATGAATGCGCACTTGCAGCAACAAACGTGTTTCCGTGCTTCAGAAGATCAAGCTCGTAAACTGCGAGGGTGGTTACTCGGCAAGCGGAAAGTGAAACTGTGACGTCGGTTTCCAAGCAAACAAATCCTGGATGTGAAGTACTACGCGAATTTAGATGCACAGTTAATTCGTTACTCAGTCACTAACTTCACTGCACACCCATTCGCCTTGCTGTTATACCATCAGTCGATGCGTTTATATATGAATTGCGTTTGATGAATTGAGCAACGAGTTTTTGCCGAACAATTTACAGCTGGGGAGTAGCAGCTGTGTTCTTCTCGCCTATTGCCAAGCTTTGTGTTTATTGTTGCTAAGTTAGCGCGCAAATACCGACCCTAGTGAAAAGCATTCGAGAGCGTGGGATGCTCTCATTTGTAACAGATCGGTGCATATTTGTGACCAGCGAGAGGAAGGAAGGCGAGTTGTTACAATAACTATGACTCATTGTAATCAGCGCCGCGGACTGTCCACAGATGCTGAGTGAAGGCAATTACAACATTGCTCGGTATTACAATAACGATCTCTGCCAACTGAATGCTCTCAACGAGACGAGTAGCCATTCGTGCACTGTGCATATGTGATCTGCATGCAGCTACGAAAACTGCACACGGCAAATTACTTGATCATCACCTCTGCTAGTTGATGGAAACAATTCAGGCGGATATTTGAAAGGGTTCAACGGCTTCATAGCTTTTATTTGGTGGAAACTAATTGCAATCTGGAACGATTTATAGGCTACTTGATATATCAGGATGCCTGACACAGAATGAACGACTAAAAACAGTGTCACGCACCAAACCACCGAAAAAAGAACTCATTTTATATGAAGTGATAAGATTTGATTGTTATGCATCCTCTTGCGGCGTATGCCTAACGCAGCATTAATGAAACAATGGGAAAATGTAACAACTAAAGTGACAACAGTGGTATATAAGCTTCAAAAGAAGCAAGCAATTTAATTAATCGTTACAAGAAATTCGCATAACTGCAATGATTTACTCACGTGTATCGAACGACACAACAAGTCAAGCGATAAAGATCTTTGCCATGACAGCATTAGCAGAATTGCATTTGAAGTTTTATTGATGTTGAAGCTGCGCAGCGGCATGCGACTGTTTTTATTGCGCTCTCTCCTCACTGAAGCGATGAGTGGAAAATAAGGTATGAGAACACTTTCTTTTGGAAGACTGCTTTGTTGTAAGAGTAGTGTTTCAGTGATGTGCAAAAGTCTATTCTTTGTTGAATCATAAAAAGAAATGCCGAAGATGTTTAACATTGAGAACGTTGTTGTAAAAAATGAGTGCATAAAAACGCTTAATATATGACAAACTTCATAGGGATGATCAGCCATCATGAAGGCCACAACGATTGATAGGTGACTATCACTTCTCAATGTTGAAGTGAGACCAGTATCGAAGGCAATAAAACGAATAATTCCATAAGATCCTTCCAACAGTAACAACGCTAGCTGCATTGAAACCAGCGAATCCATTATGAAGACAATTTCTGATGAAAGAAAGAAAAGCGCAGCAATACCGAACTGCTATGCAACACTGAAAACTTTTGCTAGCGGCAGAGAATAATTGACAGCAATAAAAGAATATTCGATATAGAAGACGGAAATGGATATGAAAATCAGCTCTTACCGTGTACTGAGTTATCCTCCTCAGGTGAATTTGACCTCAAATCCATGCTACCTGTGTCAAGGCCAAGGGACATAAAAAATGATCGATTTTTATCGCTTTCGTCATCCAGAATTTCCTGAAATCACCGAAAAGTTTATTGTCGAAAATATCCTCTGAATAACCGAACATCTTTGATTACCGTAAAATTCTCATTTATTACATTATTACAATTCGAATAGTGCACACTACAATGTGCATATTTTCAAGGAATGCGTTCTTAGAAATAATACTGTGCCAAAGTAAAAATTTGTTGGCATTCTTCCAGTTTTTTCTTCACTGGAGACGTGGGTTCTGTTGGTACGCTGAAGCAATGAAAATTTTTTTTAACAGTTGCTAGTGACATGCAAAGGTAATAAACAATTGATAAGAAAAGTAAAGAGGGCACGCCGGTGAGGATAGCAAGAGGCACTCCATAACACTGCTATGTGCTTTTATGTGAGAGAGTGCAAATTTCATTTAGGGTGCTTTGAGTATCTCAAAGCTTTATAACGAGGTCACCTTCACTATAGAACGATTCAGGTTTATTGTGATTATTGTTGGAAACGATTTTATGGCGAAGATATTTGCTGGAAGAGAGTAGAATTAAGTCCTAACTTAGAGGTCTTTCCTAGCGATTTAACACCACTGCAATGATGAGCAGCGAATGAATAAATCAATAAGTCGATAAATCGATCAATCAATAAATCAATACGCACATCTTTTGACTGTATTAGGCTGAGTGGATTTTCGGACGGGCTCGCTGTGAGTACGATCATTGACTTTTCGAGGAAGTCCACCGCTGCTGGATCCTTCACCGACTTTTTGCCCTGAATCAATCGCAAACTTATCTGCTTAATTATGCTCAACTGGAGTAATACATTGTTTTTCCCTATCATTGTGTTCATCTAAAATTGGCGCAACGGTACGGGAAGAATGTTCTTTTATTCAAGCGCCACTTCATTTCTTTCAGAACGTAACGACACAAGCAGTATCATCGGCAATGAGACCGATAATCCCAGCCGTGATGAAGTCTGTTTATTGCAGGACACAGGGTGAGCAAATTTGCTTTGGAATATTCATTATTCATTCAGTACATGAGCCCACTGTTCAAAAATCTCGATGATTTTTTATCATTGTGTGCTTATTGTGCGAATGAGCTAATATGCTACTATCTTCAATAACACAACATCCAGCCGAAATTGCAATATAAGAATTAGATGGCGGCTTGATGAGACAGCAGTGGTAGGAGAGGAGGAAGGCAAGGTGAGGTTGGAGAAGGGCCTGAAAGATGAAGGTGGTGAAGGTCTCGGCAGGAAAATCAACATCACTGCATCTGCTATTGACCATAAAATCGTTGCGATAGGTAGGAATATTATGCGGCTTTAACGATGCCATTTAGATAGTGGTCACAGCATTAAGGTTGTGACGTGAATGCGTATAGTCGCTAATATAAGATCTTTTCAGAGCCTCATTGGAGGAATAACCGATCGATAAAATAGCACATCATGCAAGCACACTGATCTTCGTGTCTGGGAAATACTGAACTGCTGTGCTTATGGGGATCGTGTGGCAAACGAGGCGCATTGGTGCGTAGGCTAATCGAGTGGACATGCTGGTCGATGCGTTCCAAGGCGACATGTTAGTTTTACGCACAAATTCTGAAGACAATAATTGGTCGATTGTAGCGTTGCGTTTAAGCTTTCAACTGACCAATAAATAATTAACGTTATTTGTGACTACTGCATTTGTTGAGGCAGCTGAGAGGCACATTTGAGCTATTTACTCATAACATAGCTGCGAATATTCGTTCATTTACATGAGAGTAGATTATAGACATTTAAGCTTTTTTGAAACTCTTATAGGTGGAATGGAATAAAAAGAAGGGCATGATTTTTGTGGAGAAGCAGATTCCCCTTTTTCGTGAAGAAATTTCATTCAATTGGTGAATGGTAGTAAATTTCTGAAACCGCCCACGTTTTGGTTCGTTACGTTTGGTGGCCAGAATCACATATTTCGATACACTTCTAAGAAAACTCAGAACTGACTGGTGACTGATGCATAGATGTATGTATAAATAAGTAAACAAACAAATATATATGTATGCCGAAAATTTCTTCTCTGCAGGTCTGCAGTAGCATCGTGGAGGCTAAACTACGGAAATGGCAAGAAAATTCGCATCATCTGTTCCTTCAATCTCTTTAGAGAACAATCCCATCAGTATTTCTATGTGATGGAGTTTTTAACCGAGGATTTTGCTCATAAATTAATATTCATCTAATGTTCTATCACTGCCAATCCACGTCACCGTTGATTGTGCATTTCATTCTTCACTTTAGTCAAATCAATCAGTATTTTAAAGATATTTTCTTATACACTTTACACCCGAATTATTTATGAGTTTCAATCGACACTAGCTATCTTTACTCATCTAAGCGGTGTGAACGAGTGACACGTAAACGGCCGAGATTTATGTGCCTCATTCGCTTCCGTTTACCCGTACTACATCGCACTTATTTTCACGTGTCTTTTCGTTTCCTCTCGAAGAAGGTGTGAAAATTAAACTGAATATGATCGTTTCCTTTCTGCTTTCTTTTCAAAACAGTTACGAAATATGCAATGCGTATCCGCTTAAGGAGAATTGTTCATCGCATTTCTGAAGGGAATTATTCGTTGAAGAAGGATAGAAAATATCACTGAAAGAGGCTGATCAATCACTATTCGATTTGTTAAAATTGCGAATACAAACAATATTTAAATTTATTCAAAGGACTACGAAGCAAAAATTAAGCAATAGCAGTCGATCGGTGGCACATTTCATATTATGCTGCCACCGTTACAGTGGCACAATGTCAAGATCAACGCTTCAGCTTTGAAGAAAGACTGTTCAGCAACGACAGTTCTGCAACCACCGACTTTTATTGAGAACATATATATATATATATATATATATATATATATATATATATACTCAACAAAAAAAGTTTGCAGAAATAATAGCAGTTTGCAGAAATTTCACGCCAATTATGAAATCGTACACCTGTAAATGCGCAGTTATGGAAGATGGAATGATAACGATGAAAATGAGTGCATTTTCCCAAGTAATGGTGTTGCAACATTCCAACGACGAAACACAAGCTATCAACAGCCGTTCAGTAATGAGTGCAATAATCGGATCAAGTGGAATAAATGCAACTCGATTGGATAACTATTTCGAACAATTGCAAATCTGTTTGCAATTCAGTAAGAACCAACTGAGATAGATGCAAAATGCAAAAAGTGCATGCGGGCGCCAAACGTGCCAAAAAATGCAAAGTGCCAAAAGAAAGATTGCTTACCTTCTTTATAATGATATCGTCTTTGCCAATATATGCGTCCTGCTCCTTCTTGTGATGCTTGAGAATATGCTTCGTCAGATTACCTTAAGAATATAATCGCTATTATAAAATAAACGATGTTTGAACACAAAATTGAATTCATTGTTACACATCGCGAGTTTGATATTCCCATGTTTAATTGAACAGCCCCTTCTAACGCTGGATATCAGTGGCAATATTTGCAAAACAAATTCTATAATAAAAATGGTATTTGAGGGTACGCGGACGGTGTGGTTCTTGGCATATGTCCATCGTTCATAAGCGCATAGTGCTTTAGAATATTTATGGTTCAGCTATATTTGTGCGAAGTGAATTTTGTAGTGGCACTCTAACGTTGTCTTATATTTCGGCTGCTTGGCAGCAAAAAAAGAAATGTGTGTTAGCATCCAGTGCTGGTGCGTTATCCACAATGAATCATCAAAGAAAGAAGCTCATCTAGAAGAAATTTCATAATCGATGAAGTGCATACAGTTTTTAACTATTGGAATGAAATCGATCCTCACTTTCTTGAAATTTGTTCCTATCAGTTCTTAATGCACTTCCTAGTGCTCCATAGTGACTAAACGGTAATGAGATGACACAAAATGTGATAGAATGGCAAACTTGACTCATATCTAAAAAGTTGAAAACCTTACTAGACGATATAAGAATTCGAGTTCAATTCCGATATGCCAGACACTTATAAATAAGATATGAAAACAATGCGAAATATATATGGCACTTTAAAAACTGAGTGCGGCGAAGCTTTACTGTATTTGCTCCTCAGACACACTTATATAGTTTTATAAATGAGGATTGCTTGGCAATTTTAATATGTCACCAGCAAATATAGCTCCGCGTTTATGGATTTTCTCTTCATTCCTAAAATTCTCGTTGCGACCTTAACAATACGTCCACCAGCACATTTTCATAAGGAAATAAGCAGCGAGTATGAATATTGAACGAAACACTTCTGGATTGAACTGGCCGACAGCACGACAAATTTGAATAGTAAATTCCGATCTGAACTGTCACAAAACTTACATATCCCATCCTGCTGGGCACTATGCGTACAAAATCCTCTAGATTTGCATTTGCAGTTCGCTGCTTGAGGTCACCAGAGACACGAACGAACAACTAAACAGGCAAGGAAATGGGCAGCTGAACAGGCACATATGGAGACAGAGAGACTGATATATCAGGGTGCGTGTGTGTTCTCAGAAACTTTGCCAACCTTTAAAAAAACCTGGCTGCCACATGAGGAGGAGGAGATTATGAAGTAAATGGGGCTAGCAAGAAAATTAATAATCCATGGAATCGATTAGAAAAAACGTCCCACGAGTTATATTCGGGCTAGACTGTCGAGAAATTCCCTCTCTACCTGAAGGTTTCCCTGAAAGTGAGGCTCTTCAGCGGACGAGAAGCGAAACATTCGAAAAGGTTGTTCCAATGTGCCAGAGGCACATAACGCTCAACGATTTCATTGCGATTGTTGTAGCTTTCACTCGGAAGAAACAAACGGCGGGAACTCCGATCAACAGACAAGAATGTAGTTTGATTTTTCGATAATTTACCGTCGTAGAATTATCTATGATTCTGCTTATTGGTTATATGCAGCGTTAAAGAGCTCTGAAAATGATGGCGGATGTCTTCAGTGACAAGGATGGATGATGAGTTTCGAGGTGAGAGATTACGCAAAAACGAAGAAGAATGAACACTGCGTGCACGAACTCAAAAGTTTTCGTTTCCCAGAGGAATGCCACTGTTTCCTGTTATATCTATAGCAGCAGGATGTTTTTCATTGCATAAAATGCAGGAAGGGTGTGACTTTTCAGCGTTAAAATTGCAAGTTAAACTTGCAACGAAGAAAAGAAGCTGCGACTAAGGATTAGCGGTGATGATTTGCCTAAGTATACACAATATGACTGCATGATTAACAGTGATGTGATATGCAAGAGAAAGGAATAGGTGAGAAGCTGTGTGTGTTGCTTGTCAACGGACAATATTCGGTGCTAGAATGGCAGTGATTTGAAGCAATGGCTCTAATATGAAGTCGCAATTTTGCATCCAATTTTCAGAGAGATTACGCATTTCTGGTGTTATATATGGCAGCGATGAAATCGTTAATAGCTCTGCTGCTTGCTTTTATTGTCATCTGCTAACGAATTTCATTCGTTTTCTAAGAAATGAGTGGATTTCAGTGGCATTTAGGGATGTACCGGTTAACGAACATGCGTCTCAGCATTAGGAGCAAATATTGCAAAGAAAAAAAACAACGGTAAAAAAGGGCACACATCGTTCAGCTCTTCAAAAAAAATCTCATATTCGCAAACTAAGCAGCTTTCGAAAACGATGATAACTGAATTTTTCTTCACTTTTTTAAACAAACAACGAGAAGATCTTTAACAAACGATAGCAGGGAAATAAAATTCAGCACGGAATCCAGTGATTTCAACAGTGAATTCGAATAACGGAAAGGAGGATACGAGGCAAGGAAAAAGATCTGTAATGACTGCGGAACGATTAAACACCGAATTCATTGACAAATTTCCACAAGGGAAATCACAGCTATCAACACAACGCCAATTGGCACTGAGAAGATTCCTCACTGGAATTGAGTGAATGCAACTCACAATGAATTATGCCATTTACTAGGAGGAACTGCATTTGTTTTGCGTTAAAAATGTTGAGTGATAAGGAAAAATGCATTTTTGCTGAGAACTACTACAATTGAGGGATGGGTGATGCATCGCTTACTATTCTTGTCACCAAATAAAGAAACTACTTTAAAATGTATATTTACTCTCTGCAATGTGTGTTTAGCGCAATAAAATGAAGAATGATAAGGTGATATAACAACTGAATGCTCGTGAGGTTTGCTCATCACCGAATGCTGATCGCTTTTCAATGATTCCATATCGCACAATGGCCAGAGAGCATATTCAGTGAGGGTTCAGTCAGCCTTAGCATCCAGTCAATCTCAAGTCTGCATTCCTTACGGCATGGATGGATGGAACAGTCATAAGAAATATAACACAAAGAAATGATTATTTCAGGTTATCTGTTACAGTTGTTGCAGCAAGCATCATATAAGATTCAATGAAAACATTTTCAGAGGTTTTACATGATTTATCCGACTGTTTGGCAATAAATTCTAATTTTTGTTCTTTTCTTGACTGCATTTGTTTCAAAAGTCTTTAAAAAACATTTTCTGCAAAGGATATATTTCCTGTTGCATCATTCGTGTAGTTATTATCGAGAGGGATGAAAACGTTGAGAGGAAAAAGAAATTCATACATGTCTATTTCAAGTGGAATCATAGAAAGGATTGTGCTGATGCAGCAATGAATGTACGAATTTTGAACGAAGAATATACGTCTACGTGCATCTTCAATATACAGGTTCTTCATCACTTCTCTTTCCCCGAATCTATAACAATAGCCCAAGCGAAGAGCACACGTTGTTGCAAACGTTTGTCACCTCATCGAAATCTCTCGCGAGGAAAATTTGCTGGACTGCGTTCTATTGTTGCTAGCTCTGCAGCTCTGCTTGATATTTTAGAAAGAACCAAATGGAATCTTTATTATCGCTCTCGTCAAGCTTCACGTGCTCTTAATACAGCATCTGCGTTTTGTGTCAATCCAAAGCGATCTTTCAAGTCAACTCGCAATTCGTTAGAGGATCCACTGTGAAGTGGAAGGTTAGGATACGCTCTTTGAATTCTTAAAACTATGTACTATTGCGGAAACGCCTTACTTTTTATGCAGCAACAGCGACTCAGCACTGCTTGCTACCTAGTTAGAAGCACTCTTCTCATTTGCATTCTGCACCAGTAGCGCGGATGTCAGCACGACCATTAACACTGCACTACACGCACGCTCACATAGCAGTAACTTTTGAAGCAGCAGTATCACTGTTTTTTAAAACATACTTCCCTCTAGGACTGCAGCTATATTCCACAATGTTTCGTTGCTCGAGAGTATTCAAAGATTGCTTCCCTAAAGAAATGGTGGCAGTTACAGGGCATGAGATACATATGTGCCATGCACATATCAATCCCCTCACATACAGGTTCTCGTTTCTCTTTCTTCGGTGCTCGTTTGTCTATTGTGGGCGCTGATCCGGTGGTGAGAGAGCGTTCGCAACACTACCGAAACAGTTTCAAGAGTGTTGCAAACAATTGCCTCGCAATCAGCACTTAATATCTGTGCCATTTTGCTGTCACCCAACCGGATACAACACAACAAAAATTAACGTCTCCGCAAACGACCGTCTCCCTTGTAAATTCGCTATTGCCGGGTGTGTTCGCTGTCTCCCTCTCTCTATCTTCCCCTATCCCACCAACTCTCATATATACGTAGGACGGCCGGATGGTCGACTACCACTGGTGGAGAGATACAGAGAGAGACAGTCACCAACACAACGCGCTAAAAATTGTCCATAAAGAAAATGAAACATGAAGGAACTCAGTTTCTCTTGAATTCACAAAAAAAGTTGAACAACACTTCGCCTCAGATAATGGCCACTCTCCGCCAAAGATCAGTGAAAGGATGCATGGGATCGCAAAATTTCGCGTTGTTTTTTTTCTCTTTAATAAGATTGCTCTCGCCTGAGGCGATTTCTCTCGTAGCTCCTCGAAAATCGTATGGTACCATAAATAATGGTGCCTTTTTAGAAGTGCCTATTTTTGAGTGCCAAATTCCTTGTCAAACATGCAGCAACACTGAATCTCACTTCTATAGGATGCCACAATCGACTCGAAAAAATTCTTTAGTTCATTTTCAAATGATCACGAATCTATATAGCAGAAATAGTTGCTAAGTGGAGAATAAACGGGAAAACGCATCAGCTAGACTGGCAGGATGTGTGGCTCCCTACAACTTCCCTCACGGGAGCAGTAATTTCACCAAAATTTAAAAAAAAAGAGTAAGTAGTGACTCAATCGTCTACTTCTCTATAACGCAGCGGTTGTATGGATATTGTACTGAACAAAGCTGTAAGCAGATGTGAACAGACCTAATTTGTAAGTTTTGTGCCACTTTGAATGATGATAACTCTTAACGAAGACGATTTGAAACAAAGCTGGTTTTGTAGAACTCTTTAAGACCTATGCTGCCTCTATCAAATCTCGAAGCTGGAGATATTTTGATTCTTCAGTGCAGGGAGAAAAACGTACGAACAGACAGACACTACCTAAATTAATGCGTATGAAAAGAATAAAACAGTACATCTGAAGCTACGCTCTATATGATCAGTCCATTGCGCAAATCAATAAAAAGTCTGCTTCTAGCCGCCACGCTTGCGAAAGATTGTGGGAATAAAAGTTGGCGAGAATTTTTGAGGTTTTGTTAAAAGCAATACCGGAAGATCGAAACGGAATCACGTATATGAAACCCAAATAAATGCAAGCATTTACGCCAAAGTGCTGTCAATATAGAATATACTTTCAGCAACTTTTACAAATAAGACTCACAGCAGGAAAGGTGTAGCTATCGATGGAAACTTTGAGCTAAAAAGGAGAGTTGTAAATGAACTGTTGAGGCGGGATTTGTTGTTCTCTCAATGAGATTGTTCAATATATAAAGAAATGTTCTATGTAATACACATTATAATTAAGGATTGGCAATGAAGCGCCGTTCACCTCCATTGCTGCTATCTGATGGCAAAACCGAGCTGAACTGAAAACCCACTAACTACGAGGTTGGTTGTGAGATGAGGTGTGAAAGCAACTGAAAACCCACTTCACTGATGCTATCATGGCGTTGTGTGCGTGCATTATGTTAAGCTCATTGAAATCATCTCTGAGTGTATGATTTCTGAGTCGTAGGCCATCGAAAGCAAAATTTCAGATATTTTGCTACAGTGCAATATCGTTGATTCGTTGAATTGCTCAAATCAAATGCTCATAAATGGCTGCGCATACAATTAGAGCTACTGTAATATTTGGATGAATAGATGTAGGATCGTGAACTTATTAAAAACATTTCGCTTTCCTATATGCTCAGACTTTCATGCACCTTGCTCACACATAGTCATTCTCCAAGCGAGTGTTTCCTGAAAGCTACTGCCACTAAACGCTAGCATTACAAACCATATGGACCAAATCACAATAAGCTAACGAATCGAATCAAATCTCACTGGTTAAGCACATTCTCTTGAGAACTCATATAGTTGGATAGGCAAGGCAAAACAAAGGCTGGCATGGTGGGGAAGAATGAACACATATGGATAAGTGTGCTGCATGAAGACACACATTGCATGTGAAAAGCGCATACGTAACCTTATATGTGCAATTTTACCGGATGTTGCTTGAGCACATTAAGTTGAACGGCGATATCGCAGCAATATTTCGCTCGCTCACTCATCAGTGAGGGAGTTTAGCGACAGGACTGAATTGTAGCAACAAATAACTAATAATATGCAAAGTTCCCCAAATAAAAGTACTCAGAGACGTGTTTTTATCTACCTCGTGATTTTCTACATTCATTTAAGTGAGTGGAGATCTTTCAATATTTTAAAGCAATGCACAAATTCCATGAAAGCGATGAGACAAAATATATCGGCGCAGGTGCCCTAAAAAAATTCCATATATTGAACAACCAGCATCACTCTACCCTAAAACATTTCAGATTAAAACTACATTCTAAATTTCCCTCTCTCTTATCTCTTCAACCCGCTTTTCGAATTCAATGACATTATACTGGCGAGCTTTTATTTATTGCTCATCTATTGGTGCAATTTATATAGAGAAAAAGGAAAACTTCAAGTTGCCCATTTGCTAGTGCATTACGGTGATAATCATGCATACATCAGAGTGCTCAAAGCTGCTCTGTCAGACGACGATAGTGACCGCCAACATTTTGTTTACAGAAAGCTCTTCTCCTTTCGTACTGTCGAGCAATAAGCATGGAAAACTGTCATCTTATTACGGCCTCCCTGTTTTCGTTGCATTGTAGATTAGCTGAATGAAAGGTGTACTCTCAACAGCTGTGTGGTTGTCTCAGCTAACTACATGGACAATCTCGATGGTCATCCCGCAAACGTTAGGTGCTTGCCCTCACATACAGCAATATGAGCCCTCCTTGCAAATGATAGCAATGCCAATGAGAGTGCTGTCTTCCACTCAAAGGGGAAACTTGTGATCTGAGCATGTTTGCTTCACATTCCGGTTTTAGCATCATTATCGTTTCCGGGAGTTTCGCAATGAACTGCGAATGCATTGCAAATCGATACATGAGCAGACTAGAAAGCCAGTGTCAGCATGTGGCACTATCGCTGAACGGTTGAAGGAACGTCGATGCAAGCTTGCCTGTAGTGATGACCTCATTTGCCTTCCTCATGATCTCTATTTTCATCTCAACCCGTCTCCCACTCCCTTTCCCATCCTATCGAAAACAGTTCGTTTACAAGTGCTCGCACCGCTCGGCTGAACTTCCATCGTCAAAAGAAGGAAGCGAACTGCACTATAAACAGGTCCACCGAGTTTTTTCGAGCTGCTTCAAGTCCACCACAGCGCAAAACCCGTCCTCTTTGGCACTGTACAGGATCACTTCGACAATGAATGCTGAGGACGACCACAGCAAACAGGAATCACAACAAAATTGACAGAATGTGCACCCAGATTTGATTTGCTAGGTTCACGTGAACAATGTATACCATTCTTCTAATACCGTACTCACTTCGCTTCTGTGTATTTGCCAGTAAAAGACTTCAGCTGCAACACCTATCATCAGATTCCGAATAAACGGCGGCAATTGGAAAACTTCCTCATCGATGCGCATCGAACAACTTTTCCAAAATATGGCTCTTATCAGAAGCGATGGATATCGCTGTCTCTAGATATCATTACACACAAGCTGCTGTCTGATTATATGTACAGTTAACGTCATGATATGAACCGCCGTATTGTGCTTAGCAAGATTGAACGCAACCCTATTCAAAAACCAATTTAAGCTAGGCTGCCAAGTGAAAGAGTGAAACGTTTGAGAATCGAGAGTATAATAAATGAAGCAAAGTAAATGTTATCTTGTTGTTATCTTGTTGTAATACTGGAAGTCCCTTCCCTAAGAAATATGACGGATTCAGCGCAATGGGAATGGATGAAATTCGCCGGTCATATAAAATGTGGATGATAAGCGGATACCTTTGACGCATGAAGTGCGAAAAACATCAAAAGGAAATATTAGCTAGCGAACGAGTCTAGTGAACGGAAGCGTAGACGTGCTGAGTGGCACAATAAGAGGGCCCCAATAGGGCAGCCAAATGTGATTAACGTGACGCCAATATGCAATTAGGGTGCTAGGCTAACAATCACGTTATTTGCTACTTTCTTGGAAGCGTTTTTACGGTCTCAGCTCAAGAGCCGATCGTAATCAACGACCGCCAACACCAAAAATCAATACTGTTGTTCGCCCTCGCGCAATAATTCCCATATGTATATTCGCCACATTTCGAAATCACAAGTAACAGAAATATATCAGTGCGATGCAAATAAACTCAATGTTTCATTCAATATAAAATTAAATTTTCACAAGTACAAATGCATTAAGAATAATGGATTTTAGTTAAATTACGCCTACGAATAATGGTGTGTTTTCATGGTCGAGTATGCGTGAATATAGTCCATTCATGTGGACAATCTCGAAACTGCTCATTAGGCGGGCCGAAGGGAGCTTAGCGAATATGTACAGAATGGTGCAATGAAAGGAGAATGGAAAACGCATAGAGCGCAAGAACGTTAAGGGAACACACTAGACTACATCTGCACCATGCTGATATCGAGGATTCGTGAGGCGCGGTATGCACGCATCACTTGCAAGCATGAAATCGTATCACTTGAACCGTTTTATCGACCAACCGCCACTTGAAATCTCAAAGAAGCGACTAAGCTAACCGCTAGTGAACTCTGAAAATCTTCGCTAAAGCTTTAAAAGATAGCGGAGATTTTGTGCAGACACAAACAACTACGATGATCTCATCTTCAGGATATTTTTCAAGATAATCAACAAGAAAATATGATTGAAATGATTATAAACTCACCTTTAAGTCTTGAAGATTTGCCACAGAATTTGCATACATACGGCTTCAGAGCTGTGTGGACGGAGCGATGTTCCGCAAGATTTGAGCGGAAGCGGAATGCTTTTCCACAGATTTCACAGATGAATGCCTTTTCAGTATGGAACATGTGTTGATGCTGCTGAAGCAGTTTCTGATTAGGAAACGATTTGGGACAGAGGTTGCAGTTGTTGTCGACTTGTGCAGCAGCAACCTGTATGAGTGAAGAAGGTAGCGTGCCGCGCACCTTCTCACCGCCACCACCCCCTTCAGTCGAGTTCGTCCCACCAGTCGTTCGTATCAGCACTTCGGATGTACCACCGCTCATCGTCACAGCGTAGAAAGGAGGCGCGTCACTGGGCGGCGACTGTCCAGTAAATGCGCGTTTTTCCGATATGGTTGGTGTGTCGCCGCCGACAGCAGCTTGAGGCGGGGGCTGCTCTCAACGCGACGGCTCAGCCTGCCTCTGGGCTGTGCTGCCTCTATATAGCTGACAACTGCTCGAACGGCACCGAGACTGAGTGCCTGCCCGGCCGATGCTCTGTGCTAAATGCGTGTCCTCTGTGTGTTAGTGTGGTCGGCCGGCTATACGTCCAGCACAACCATACCAAAATCGATACCGGCTATGGTACTTGCCGCAAGGCACGCCTCTTCGCTGCACTCTCGAAGTTCGCGCTCTCGTGCCAGTGGCGCTTCTTCGTTTTGCGTTATCGGTTGTCACGTGCACAATAATAAACCAGTCGCTAGGCCCTCTTAATCTCGCAGGGCAGCCTGTGCTTATTCGCGCATACACAGTTTGACTCGCAAGGGTAACAAGCAGTTAGATACACTGAGTCAGGCGACAGCTTCTTCCACTGTGCGCTGTTCGACTCGGCTCTAGCGAATGATGATGTTTCGAGCCGTGCTCAATACAATAATACTAAGGCCGGAAGTTTGTGTTGCCTCAATGTGAACAGCCAACACTCCTGATAGTCCGAGTGCTACTCAGCGGGACTATGCGTTTTGCGCTTTACAGTGAGCTGGCACTGGTGGCGCGATATTACAACCGGGCGAGCGAGACTCACAGCTGACACAAACGCATTCGCATTTTCACGACCATCCGCTAAACTGCCTGCGGCATACGGCCAGCAAACAGTAGTAAGGAACTATGCGAAAGCACAACGCTCACATGAGCCGCCAAGCAAGCACCAAGCTGCCTATATCCAAGAAAACACGGCTGACTGACTGGCTGACTCGTCTAAGCGTTGTATGAAATTTGCGATGAGCCGATAACCAGCTGCCATTCACTTAACGCTTCGATCGTCGTTTCAAGATGCACAGTTCGGGTGTTCTGCCACTCAACAATTTGCTCACATGGCTGCAAGTCAGCAAGACAACACCAGCCGTTCACACTTTGCCTCGCTTTGGCTTACTCGGAACCAACAGAATTGATCCCAAATTTCGGAAAGTCCGCACGCATTCAACAGCTTTGTTTGAGCCTATTTAAACAATCATACATCTAGTAGTCCACGTCATGAATACTGACCTCGTATGGGACGGGTGGCATGGAGTTGCTATTATTGAGTACAGTCAATCCGGAATCGCATAGGAGTTGCTCTCATCAAAAACTTTTAAGCACAAATTTGTCGAGTATTGCACTTATCGGCCCCATGGTCCAAGGCCTGAAAATGAAGGCAAGTTTGATGTTTATTTCAGTGAACTTTCATGGTTTGCATTGCTACTAATTTGGTAACAATAAAATCGAAATGAAAATTGCTGTAGGGGGTTGCTGTTTTTCAGCCTGCGATTGCTATCTCCGCAATAAACATTGTCGAACATTCTTTGATCGATATTTTGCAGGTATGTTAGTTTACGGCAACACATGAATGGACATGCAATATCAGTTGCTGCCAAATCATTTCACTCCCTGCATTGTTTTTTAAATCATTTTTGAGCGTGGAATTTCGTTGCCTAGTGGGTCGTGATGAGCTGATAAATTCCTTAGAGTCGCCTCCTACCTTTGGTGTTACTGAGCCAAATTTTGCATATTAGAATAACACTCAACTGATCAGCTTATTTACCAGCTGTCACGTCTGTCACGTTAAATGTTCCACATGCTATCACTCAGTACACGTCCGCAGAAACCAACCGGTGCACAAAAATCTCAACCCATATTCGACGGTGCATTAGACGTCAATTCCTTCCTTGGGTGGTTCGTCGCATTGCCTTCCCAATGCTGTACTAGCTGTTGAATAAGTTTACCTCTGACTGCGTTATTGCACGCATCGAGCTTTTTGTTGGCTATCTCTGAAACCGGCTGATCCGATGCGCAAAGTTGCGCAACTCAAAATTTTTTGTTATGCCGACTTCCGTGATATGTTTCCTCTCTTGTTTTCTGACGTAGCCATTATAAAATCCAAACCTCCTTGTTCCATTAAGAATTCATTTGATGGAGTCAGGAGGTTTGAGCAATTTGAAACACGTGCAGCTCTGTCCGTTCTTTGTTTAATTCGAGTTCAGTTTACTGTGAACGAAAAGAATGAACACTTCTATACACTGTGCACAAAATTTCATAGGTCTATCTTAATTGATTCCTAAGTTGAAAGCGCCAGGCAGAGAAGCGGTCGTACACGTAAGCACAAACATATACAATTATACACTTGCAGAGATGATATATGAGATCGACATAACGTGTCTGAGCAATAAATGCAAGATTACTGACGTGCGCAGTAGCCGGGCAGACGATTCAGCTTGTGCGCTTGTTATATCAGCTATCACGTTCGACCACTACCAGTGAAATTGTATTCGGTAGCTATACTCAATGTCCGCCAGTCTTACATGAAAAAAACTGAAAGCGCAAACGATAGCTTGCTTCACTCAAATTGTGCGTAGAGGATCGGTTTGCTGCACGCCACATTTGTTAGCTACTTCACTTGGTATCCACCCGGCTTGGTGTGGAAATGTTTGTGTTCCCTTCGATTGATTCCAATCATTTTAACTGTTATCGCTGTCTAGGCATCAGAAGTGCGTTTCAATTCGATATACCACTTCGTAGTGGACAATAGAAAAAGGGCTAAAATTTATTGCCGTGTCACTGCAGTGGATACATTTCGAACCGGGAACACAACGCTATCACAGATTAAAGATTGCCGACTTGTATCCTCGAAAAAGAGAGCAATTTTTTCTTTCAATGAAATGGAGTTTGACACTATTTCAAATAGTGGGCTATTTCCACAAAAAGAACAAGTGGAATTCAGCACGAAACTTTTCATGTTTGTATAAATCAACTAATTGTTTTCTCAGGATAAAGGGTCGCTGTTGAATGCCTGATAGCTATGGTTGAAAAAGGCGGAAATTGTCTTCTCTATATAGGCTTTTCGAAAAGGCTTGAGGAATAAAAGACCCTTGCTTGAGAGAAAAAACATTTTTAATCTGAATCGAAAAAAGCAGATTGGGCAAAATGTTGCATTTAATATGGTTGTTTTGAGATACGCTCTTCCTCTTTGGCATCCCAGCTGCGCAAAGTACCACTTTCACTCGTACAAGATGTGGCTTGCAGGTCTGGAACACTTGCCCATTGTAAGTTCATCAGCAGTTGCAACACCTCTACCTTCGCACCCCGAAATGTGCACGAATTATTTTCAACCACAAGTATGGACAATGAGTGAAGGTGGAGAGAACTCTCAGCAGTGTTCTATACAAGTTGAACTGACGGTTAATAATAGCTTCACAATCTTTTACTTCAGCTGGTTGGCCTGCAGCGATTGGACAAACATTGACGTTTTCATCAGCTGTTAGGTACGTGAAAGTTGGGCTTCAAATGACTTTTTTTGCAAACACCTCTCTCGTCATGAAGATAGTTGTGACTGATAAATTTACTGTGACCGATATACGGTGAATAAAAGCTGATTTCCACATTGTTCACTTCACTGAATTATTCAAATGTTTTGCCTAAATTCAATAGCTGAGCGCTCATTTGAATTCACCTTCGAATCGTTGAGTAATTAACGCCGATATCATCAAGGTAACTTGATTCGTTACACCTGTAGCCAGATCCCTCAAAAATGTTTGTAGCTGTTAGTTTTGATGCATTAATGGGATACATTTTCTACCAAGAAGTTCCCTTCCCGAATCTCATTTTGATGTTGTCGCGTTGTGTAGTGTTTCAAGGTGATTCTGAACAACTTGTAATATAAAAAAATTGTTAATGTTCGTTTTCAGTCTCCTCATATATGGTTACTCATTTCTCTAGAATTTGGAAACAGGGCATCACTGAACCTTCACAAATGAAACATTCTCGATAAACTGCAATTTCCTGTATTATTTACAAAATTCGAAAAGCAATCTCCGCTCACACTTGATGCATTGAGTCATCTGTCGTGCCTTTTGTTCACTCATAGATCCCAATATTCCAGTGAATTTCAGTGAGTTTAAGTGCCGCGTAAATACACGCTTGCACAAATTTGGAGAAACTAATGCAGTTTTTATGCAATTTTTACAAAGTTTCTTCGAAGAGCTTGTATGTTGATACAGAATTCTCCTAGATTTTCTGCTTTTATTCCGAGCCCTATTGAAGAAATCGCTACTTGCTTTGTGGATGCTTGAAATTTTAAGGAAGAATGAGAGGAAGAAGATGAAGGGATTTTCGAATCGGAGTCAAATTCGGAGCAATTGGTGCAAGTGGGAATCGATTGTCAGTTTCGACTTGCTTTATGAACATTTCAGTTTCAAGCTCAGTTGTCTGCTTTGTTTCAGATGGCCCATAAAAATCTCGTCGGATGCGACTATCCTCTCAGTGTGAGATTGTTTGCGATCATGCAACAGAGTGTAATGTAGGGAAGGCAAAAATATTTCTGTCGCTCAGGTTTTCTTCAAGTCCATCAGAATTCTACTCATTCTGCACTTGTACTGTGTATGATCACGCAGAGTCAAATAAATCCTTATTTTTCATGTGTCACTGAACGGTTCGTATATGGGTTTGTATATTCTTCGCATATGCACGATGAAGCATGAAATGGAAATTGGGCTTCATCTTGACTTCAAAGAGTGATTATGAATTTGTTGCTGTTGTTATAACATCGGCATTCCAAAAATATTCCCACAATTCGACAACTGCCGAAAGACTTATTCAGTGATGACTGGAGGATTTCTGGTTACCTAAGGCGTTCTTCTTAATATTTCAAGTATAAACGACTCAAACTCTGGTAGGAATCGTTCAGAGAATGACAAAACTACGTGCCTGGCCAAGAGGAGCCAGAATAACGTCATGAGGAATGAATTGAAAGCAAGTTATCGCAGAACTGGACAATAAAAAGCACTCACTTGAAGAAGCATTTGCAAGCATCAATTCAAAAGAAATGAACTTATGTGATAATTTTAGACCGCCACCCATTTTTTTTCATGAACCCCTCTCCCTTCCCCACCCATTTTTCCTTTCGTCCACTCCACCTCCCACTCTTCCCTCTATCTGCCTAGCCCGTTCCACTTGCCGCCTCTTTCAATCTAATCACAGCTCCCCACGATCGAACAAGGACACCAGTCGCTAATTTTGACTGTTTTCAGAAGAAACTTGTAGTGAACTGCCAAAGCAGCGATGAAAAAGAATGAAAAATCTGATGACAGAAGATGGGCCGGATGAAAAATTTTGTTAGTTGAGCATAAATATTGGAAACTGCGAAAAACATGGTGCGTTATTGGATGAAAGACAAGATTTCAAAAAGCGCGACGCAATCTTTGAGAGGAATGTCACTAAAATATTTTCAACTAGAAAGCGCGAAAGAATATCATTTGCGATAGAAGCAAAAAAAAACGATGCAGTTCACATGTGCTTGATGCAAAGGATCAGTCATGTCATAAGGCACAGTGTCATGCGCGTATGATCGTGAATGTTCACAATTTTCTTCATTTTACGAGGAATTACAGTGGTGACCAATGCATAGTTATAGGAGCGCTATAAAGAATTCGAGTTTCTCACCACCATTAATCAGCATTCCACAGAAAAATTTCATGTATGCAATGACAAGAAAAGGAATCGAGGATCGAAATAATGAAAAATGATGGGTCAGCACATCAGTCCTATCAAGGAATGTTTAAAAGCCGTGCTCACACATTGTTGAACGCATGAATATGCGTTATCTACTCATGAATTGAATTGAATCACCTTACAAATGCACCGGTTGTAATTGAATCGAAAAATCAAATTCACTTTGATTCTACGGCAGCTCATTTTGTCTCTCTTCCTTATCTTCACTACAACGATTTATGGAATTCAAAAAACGCTCGTATTGTTTCAGCGACCAAAAAAAGGCCCATGTGCTGCGATACATCTCCAAAATCCGGTTGTCCACATGAATCGTCACCATTTTTTTACACTCTCTTTCACTTCCAAATCCACTCAGTACAGCTGCCTATCTTTTCAGATGTGAGATGGTCGATGCGGGGCATTCGGCACTGGGCATCAAACCTATCTTTAGAATATTCGATAAGACTCATCACGGCATCCAGCATCCATGTAAAGATTTACTGAATGAGCAATCAAAGGAATTTGTTCGTTCTATATTGATCGTTGGATATTTATGAGCAAACATTCATGCGTTGCACTTTTCTTTCATATCATGCATCATTTCAAAATGCTTCAGAATCTGAAAACTTCCACGAAAAAGCAAATGAAAGTGGAAAGATCTGAGCGAAGGAAAGGAATGGAACAAAGAATTCTAGTTCGATCACTCTGCTGTCCCGTGATTTCTTCAACAAACATGAAGCAAAGTAAAAAATAGAATTTGGAGCGAGTGGTTATTGGGTCTGAACGACGGATCATCCACTTTTCCGCATATCTTTTCAAACATAATGGGCGACGTAAGGTGCGGTCGTCCAAGCAGCTCTTCCTAACAATCTCATGGATGAGTCGCATGAATAAATCAATTCAGTGCTGTCGCTAAAACATTTGGACCATTCGATGGCAAATCAGCTATTGCTTAACTCATCAGCACTATCGGCGAAAATCTATCATTGATGAGGACGAATTTTGCCAGTTTTATGCAGAATGAGGGATATAATGTTCATTCAACTAGTGTGCAGTAGCTTTCGGATTGCAGAAGCGATGACATTATGGTGATGGAGTTTTTGGAGAGAGGTGCTTTAAATTTTTTTAGCGGCAAAACAAAAGAATTTGGAAAGAAATCTAGTGTTTTGGCTGCAATAATCGCCGCAAGGAAGAAGGAAAGCAATAGTCTGCTGCCGACAAATTTCTGGCAACCCTACAAGTTCCTGGTATTTTTTCGTTAATTTCTTTCCTATGTGCATCATCATCTGTGTTTGCCTTCAAGATTGGCGTCGTCTCTTATTTCGAAATTACATCGGACTTGAAAGAGGAAATATTCAGCAAGTTTAGTACATCATGTTGAAAGCTTCAGACGCTAGGTTTAATCATACATGACATTTCTAAAGCCGTGCATCAGCTGTGCTCTGATTGCGCTGTCTCTGCTTGTAAGTCGATATATCCATCCCACCTGCAGTTATTGCCGTGCACCAAGGAAGTTTCGGCAGTAAAATTAACCGGCATTATAAAAACGCTGCGGCCGCTTGAGCTCAATTTCCTTCCATTCTGCGCGAGTTAAAGTATCCAATTGAGTGTTAAATTACTCCTCTTTCGGGTGGTCATGCAAGTTGCTGCTGAACAGACGCGAATATAAAAAGCCCGCACTGTGTTGCTCTCCTTGACAGTCCCCGTATTCTGATCAAGTCGTTTTATTCATTCCTTCAAGACTATTCATCAAGTGAAGCGTATGACTGCTGCATCTCTAAGGAGTCAAAGAAGAGGCCTTTGGCTTCAACATATCTTTCGGAGATAATTCTCAGTCAGCACACCATACGGCAGGTTGCCCCAAATTTTCACCCTTCATAAACTGATTGAATCGTCTAAGGCTTTTGAGTGAAGACTAGTAGTTTTACAGATAGCTGTAATGGCGTATGCTAAAAAGCCGTAGTGCTCTATAAAGTCTCAACAGAAAATCGGAAAATGCGGCATTGCTGGAGCCAAAAATAATCATAGAAAACGATCCATGCAACTAGGCAGTCATAAAATCTCTCATAGAATGCAATAAGCTTTCATTTCAAATGGACCCAATGAATTTCTGATTGAAGTTTCTGTTGGGAACTAAAGCAATCAAATTTTTTAGCTAATGGGAGAAGAAAGCTTATCAAAATTTTTCTCAGTGAACGGAAGCAAAAGAATTATCGCGCGTACGAGTGAGGTTTGTCAGAAAAAGAATCGAAAAAACGTTCTATTCTTGTTTCGTTCTGTTGAAGAAACTTATCGTTTCAAAAAAGAACTCCTCATTGAAAGGGAGGTTCCTCTTATTTTTCAATCCCGTATAGTATCTCCTTCTTCCTTATCAACTCTTCACATATATGATGCAAATATGCGCTTTGAAACAGATGAAAGATTCGAATGTTTCGTTGATTTGCATTATGAAGCACTTTGGAATTATGAGCGATTCAGCATGCCACCATATAAACGATATTGCTGCGAAGAAACTTCTCGATAGTACTTTTCGCTGAGGTGTATGCATTCGATTTATTATGCTCTGGATAACTTTTAAACAGAGATGAAGTATACTGTACCACATTACCACCCATGCTGGCAAAATCGGTGTTGCTTTTCGCTATTGTAGAGTGTACCTTATTAAAAAACTTATCGAACTCTAACCCTTTGCGATGTATGATGCAGCTATGGTAAAGGTGTAGCAAAGGCAATATAGTTTATAGGATCAGGCTGATGGAAATATTGTTTTGAATTGAATCATCGCAGACTATACTGCAACGCAGAAAAGTGTTCATTTGAGTCAACCATAAGCTACGGCGATAAGCAGTATAGCGTCTGGAGTTATTTAGATCGTCAGCAATGTTTTTCGGCAAAACCACAAAGCTTTGGAGTCAGATTCTTTTCACATTATTCGCTGTTGAAGATGAGACTAGAAGAAGGATAAGGGAGATATATTTGAAGCAGGAAACGTATATAAAGCAGTTTCATCTCATAACTATATAAGTGGCACACTTGTGTAATTAGCATGAAGCAACATGCAACGACTCACTTCATTAGTGTAAAGGCGAAGCCACATATTTATCTGATTTCTCAAAGCCTACGAAACGTCGGCACGAGTGACGTCATCTTCCCAAAAAGAGGAGGATGAGAGGTGGGGAAGGAAGGGGGAGGGGAGGGGGGGGGGGGACATGGGCACGCACGTTTGGAATTTTGTCTTCTAACCCAATAAAAATCTGCGCTATTGTTTTTTCAGCCACTGCATACGAAACTTGCATTTGACAGTTATTCACAATTGCCATCGTAGTTTTTGCCGAAGCGATCGCCTTCTTTGCATGCACTGCTGATCCTTCTCCTCTTCATCGGCAGTAAAACACTCTAATGATGAAAAGCAAATCATTAGAAACTTCTCAATATTTGCAGCTCTTCAAATGTCCTTCTTTTACCACTCTTTCTGCTGTGACACATGCCTGCTACGTGATGGAAATTCGCAAATGCGGCTACGTGAATGAGCCAATGAAGCCTCGCTTCTGTTGCAGATTTTTCACCTGGTACAATTGGCTCCACCTGCTCCTTCGATTATGTTACTGCATTGGATCGGAAGGGTGGAAAGGATCAATTGCACTCCAACAGCTCATTAGTACACTATGAAGTGAATTGGTTATGTGCACCTTATGCAGCAATAAGCACGTGAATCCAGATAGAAACTGTTTCATCTCATCTCAAGTCTTTTCTCCTTTTTATATCATTTGCAACAAGTGTTTAGTGTACAGTCTGCTTCTCTTTCTTTAGTGAATAGTCAGCAAAAGCAAAATCATTGCCTGCAGCGAGCTTTCGCAGTTTTGTATCAGATAATGCTGCTGTCAGATTTTGATGAGCCGAGTGGAGTGTGCTGTGTACTTTCCCCGCGTGGTCTTGTCTTTTTTTGCAAGGATCAATGCTATTCGAATTCGTCCACGCAAAGTGTATCGGTTCGCTTCTCCAAACATCTCGTATTATCTTTGTCAGGCCCGTTTACCCCCACTAAAGCTTAACAACTTAATGGTGAATTCAAGTTTGGAGAATGAAGCTGAGGCATTGTTGTCTTATTGCATCCAACTTTTTTTTTCCATCATTCACTCCGATTTCTAAAACATTCAACTTCTCGATATACACTTTCACACCAACGAATTGTTCGCTCTCCAATATTGGAGTCGTGAACATCCTTCGGTGTATGAATAGGAGCGAATTCACTTGATGGATCCTTGCCGACCCACACTCTTGCATTGCATGAGATCCCCAGTGGAATAGACCAATCGGGAATCGTAAACAAAAGCAAAGACAGAAATGCCTATTGTCTCAAGCGGGGAAGCCGCATAGCCGAACGGCGCAACAATTGTTCGCTTTACGGAAGAATTGCTGTTGCATTCATGACGTTTGCTGTCGTCAATATAATGCCAAACAAAAATACAGCATATTTCGTTGCTAAGAAAGTATCTCACTGAGACATGTGTTCGTTGCAAAATTTCCGACATAATAATTCTGAAGTTGTCGCAATGAATTCAAAGCCACAATTTCCTTAAGTGAGACGGAGGGAGACGAGTTAAGGAGGCAAGGGGGGAGGGG
>JAARMF010000100.1:43792-85991 GCA_022844705.1 Toxascaris leonina
GGGCGGTAAAGAGATTGAAGCGAAAGAGTGGAAGAGGCAAAAAAAATAATTCAAAACCTTTTACTCCTTTTTACTCGAGTTAACATATTTTGCAGAATTATTCTCAGTTTCGAGTATTTTCTACCACCTATCTTGGAAAGATCAGAAAAGGTGCTGTAATCACAATAGACTGAAGGACGCGTCATTTTATTGCGGAACCACTCACTGCCATGCAATACACACGGATGCACCATTGCAAAAGCGATCTCATCATTTCTTCCCAGAGATTGTGGCATGCTCATCGAAGAGTTTATTCCTTGAACCCTCCTGTATCACTGATTTACTTCCATGGAGCATCAGAAGACGAAACAAAGACGCTTTTTTGCGATTTCATTGCGGACACTGCAAGCACCAAAGTAAATGATTTCATGCTGTGTAGAGTACGAGAGATCAGCGCTTTCACTCAAAGTACTGCGAGCACTTCAGAAGTGGCGGCCATAGATGCGCTTGTGTCTCAGATTATTCGACATGAAAAGCAACAATCTGGTGGGTTCTTGCTATTAGAACGAACAATGCGGGCTAATGATAAGCCCCGGTGATGTTGAAAGGTTTCTTGGAGCATATTGCAGCAAAAATAGACTTGTTTTTAATTGCCTCTTTTGATGAGTGGTGTAGATAGCTGTAGCACATAAAATCGTCTACCTCACTCGCTTTCTCCTGCATGCTCCCTCGAACGTGTTCCGAAAATTGTTTTGATCTGTCAATCTTGGCAGACAGTTGATGGAATGTAGGCGGTGGTTCGAAAGCCACCATAAGTTGCTCCAACTCAACATTAAGAGATGGGAATGGGCTGACCGTGAAATTGAGAAACATGCAGCTCCGTGATTTTGAAATTCAAGAGATTGTCCCTCCAGAATGATTTCCTTAACTCCGAAGAAGCAAATATGTTCAGTACAGTTCTTTTTGCCTTCTTCTATGCGATTTTTTGCGCTTCGACATGAACCTCATAAACGAGAAACGTGCGACCAACAATGGAATCCTTCTTTGATCAAGATCGTAATCAAAATTTTCGGCTTGAATAAAGTTAAAACTGGATTCGCTCAATTTTACAAGAATTGCTTGTTTCATCAGCCCTCATTCTTCGTAAGAAATAATGTTTTTTCACCATTTTCCGCTTCATGCACCTGCGTTTGGATGACTCTCGCAAGCGTCAGACGTGGTTGCGTTTTTAGACTGTTTGAAACCGAATTCGTTGGCCTCTGAGGTTCATCATCTTACTCTGATTCTTCTGGAGCAGCACTGCTACTTTCAAATGAAGTGCTTTATGGTTTAGGTGATTCTCGACCTGCTTTAGACACTGCAGAGCACACAACTCCTCCGTGATCTCGAAAGGAACACACCGCACTAATCAACGATCACAGCGGCTTCCATGCTCTCTGTTCACAACTCCACATGGTTCTTTGCACGTCAATAATTTTCTTCTTGAGTGGCTAATATGTTTTTTTTTCGTCCATTGCCGTTCTAAATTTTTTCGAGCTATTTTAATGCAGTCGCCTAGTAGCCAAAGTGTCACGTAGCTTTTGGCAAATTGGGGCAGAAAGCTTGGAGTTGCAAACGGCTGAAGGTATTGGGAACACACCGGTGCCAGAAATTTGCACCTCTCTGTACATGTCTCGGTTCTCAACTTGTGCGAGAAAACAACTAGCCATCCCTGCATGTTTCCTTCTCTCGCAGTTCAGTCGCAAATTATCCAACCGAGCAAGCAAACGGGTTGGAAATTTCATTTCAGAGCAGCTATAGTTCTGAATGCTGGTCATAGTTCGAGGAGTTTATATTTTAGGAGGGCACTGCAATTTTCTATACTCCTTGAAGTTCGACTATTTCCAAAATATTGAAGGATTTATTTCTGAACGAATAGCATATTTTAAACATAAATGCTTGCATTATCGTACGCTGGCTGGTGCCGGCTCATAATACTATGAGGGTCGAGAGGACGCACTAAATGTATTTGGAAAATAATGCGTCACTGGTAGTTTGGTGGATCTGCGGGAATCTTGTCAGACCTTTTATTTTCTTCATGCGAATGATGCCATCGTAGATTTTTTTGTGAGAGTGACGCCACTGTGAATCTAAGCAACGGTTATGAGTTCGGTTCCTGATGGCGTTAGAATTTCATTATAAGCCAATGCATATCGAGATGGCAACTTCCACAGCCCAATCTAAACGCAACGATGAAGCGTCAGTCATTCGATGGATGATATCGGTTATACGAGGAAATGAGATGAATTTTATCGTGCTGTTATTATTATCAAATAATAGATTTTTGTTTGGAGGACTTCAGAGGTATTTTGCAAATAAAAAAATGTTCGGGGTGAACGAAAATGCTTTATAAGTTTCGATCAAGCATAGCGCATCCGATAATCTGCTTCGTTCTCTGTCACCGTCACAGCGGCTATTTCAAGTCGTTGCACCTGCATAGATCATCAATTGACTATATCTGCAAAGTGCTCTTTTCTTGGTGCGCCGTTCCAAAAAACGACATCGATAGAGGATTGTAGTAAAGTTACCTCTGTGGGAATGCGTATGCTCAGTGTATATCTGTCAGTCCGTTTGTTTTTGAGATACGTTTGACTCAGAAGTCGCTCAAGCTAGAGTTTTGATGTAAGCAAAATCTAATAGCAGGATTGCCCTCTGAAGCAACGCTGAAGCTGATTAGTCAACTTGAACAAGCTCAAAAGCCTCCAGAAGTTCATGCCCATAATGAATACTTTGCAATGAGCCAAATCGAACACGAATCTCTTGTCGCACCTTAGCATGAGCATTCGTTTCCAATAAATTGTGGATGCATTCATACCTATGGTTGATAATCGTTTAAATGGGCGACGGCGACAAATTTTATGAGAAGCAAAATGCGAATGTGACTGTAATCATTTGCGTATTTTCCGGATCTCTGCCACCCTCCCCGTCACTTGCTCTCATATAACTCTGTTTGCTGATAAATGAGCAGTAGACATTTGCATCAGTGACCCAAGTTCTGAAAGGAAATACTTTATTATCTGCTGGAAACACATTCTCATCTTTGAATTTGGAAATTCAACGATCAAATCTGAATCGTGCGCCACCTATCTCCCCCTTTTCCTCGCGATCAAATATGACCCAACTTGGAACTTTTAGGCTGCTCAATTTACAGGTAATTGTATTAAATATTTCCTCAAAAATGCCTCTGGGTTTCCATTAGTTCATCACTTCTCCAGTATATGGAGAAGTAAAATTTGCACTGCAAATGAGGACAGATAGATTTTGTAGTTGAGTACTCTCCGAATGCTGCATTACTTTTCCAGAGATAGAACACACCTTTGCTGTGTGCTTGGCATAAGTTAGACTCTACTGCATAACGGCATCGCGAAGCAAACTGAAGTGCTAGCAAACAAAGGATATGAGCAAGGTGTGATATATATGACTTGAGCAAATATGGCGTGCACAGGTTGAGCCATTGGGCGTGCGTATAATATATGAAACACACCATATGTTCTCCACAGATTGTTCACCTTTATGTTACCATCAAAATATAAGTCGACGCGCAGCAAGCATATCGGCTAACGGTGGCATTTTGGCATGCTGATAGAGCATGTAAATTTAAAAGCTGATTTGAAAACTTGACCCTAAATTAATGATAACACAAGATTATCACTAGTCAAATCCTTTTTCTCTTGCAGTTCATCTGCTTCCCTTACCCTTCCTGTCTCATGCCTCATCCGATTATTATTCTGGAATTTATGCTTCCAAAGCTCTTTTTATCTCGTAGAATAACTGACTTCAAGAAGCGCTTTACCGTTGATAGTCTGCGTTTGCGTAGTCGTTCATTGTCACTCTGTTGGAGACGTCGATTTCTATATTGAATGACGCAAAGAATAACAATGACAAGAACGGGGAATCCGAACACGAAAAAACAAAGAGTGGAATGTAGAGATGCGTATTGTTCGGTAATGCCATCGTACTGTTCATCACCGCATTCAATCTGTACCCAACTTTCACTTTCCTTCACATCTGCAGCATCATCAAGCAGCTGCTGACGTTCACAAAGTAATATTCCCTCACAACAGTGACATCGTTATCGCTTAACAGGCCACGAATGCTAAGCTGTTGTCGCACTTTCAGAAGATATTGTCACTTGTAACCTCAAATTATAACGCTGCGATGTCGAGACAGAATTTTCAATCTTTTTTTTCAAAATCGGTCAAACACACTCAACAAAATCAACACACATATGTCGTGGAGGAGGCTGCAAGAATGTGAGAAAATTCCAATTCTGCAGATTAGTGAGTGTAACCGTGCGACTGTGGAAGAATGCCTAGCTATACCTTCTGCTTATTTATAGTCATCATGCGTTCTATAGTTTTGTGCTGTAGTGGAACGAACACTGCAACGTCCACCACTTATCACTCTGTTCTTTGAAGATATTTCCTTTCTCTTCCCGTAGCTCTCAGAATTTTTTGGAATCGCTTCGATTTTCTCGCAATATTTAAATTTTATAGCTGCTAGATGTTGCAACACGCTGACAAATCAGTCGAATAAATGAAAAATATTGAGGATGTTTGACGCTTCTGACAACAGTTTTTGTTCAGGAACATATTGATGGATTTGCAGGTCACCAAGATGAGTGAGAGATTAGTAATTTTACATGGTAGAAATTAGTGTCAAGAATTTCTTTAGACCTTTAGCATTAGCCTTCGTCGATTGAATCCGTTGTAATTTCGCCGAGGCTTTTATTCAAAAATCTCGCCACACCACTGCTGACAAGTATAAATGGCATGATCCTGAAAGCGCTCTTTGGTCCATCTAATGAGCATTTTAGTTGCTTTTCTCTTCGCTCATCCTATTCATTTGCTCGGATTACACAGCAGCAAAAGAAGAAAATTATACTTCCTGGCCTCAAGTAATGGTGATTAGTGAACGTCTACGGATGTGATCACTAAAAAGAGCAATTGAAACAAGTCGAATCTCTTAGAACAGAACTGCAAGGCGACGCTTAGAATTTTTAGAAATTTTTGAAGGTGACATCCCTAACTCAAGAATCTCCTCTTGCCATCCGTTGTTATCGCAATTCTTGTCACTTATTTCTTTCTCTCAACATAAGGAAAAATTCTCGCAAACACAGCGATGGCGGTGAAGCTTTATAAGGATCTGTAATTTGGGAGGCATACAAATGTGCTATTATCTAAGCACACAAACTGTTTCTGCAACCGTCGATCTCGTTCAAAATACTTGTCGAAGGTAGCGCTATAGCACTGCCGCTTCGAGAAAGAGAGAGAAAAAATGATGTTAGGACGGGCAGGTGAGCGTGCGGCTTCGAGACCCCAAACGATTCCAACATGAAAAAAGCTCCCGTGAAAGTCACAACAGCTGCTCTCCCCGACGTCACTTTCCACGGTCTTCCCAACGGGTCGTACCCGCGGCTCTCTCCTTCATCCTTCCCTCTGGCTCCCTTTCGCGGATACTTTCTAGCGCCCGCGACTCTCAACGGTTCCCGGTCCCCGTCTTCGGTCAATCCCGCTGATCCCTTGAATATCGCCACTGTCGCCTCACTCATTTGATTCCTATTGCGTCCCCGTTTGTAGTGATTGCCCATAAAAGTCATTTTTACGCCCTGAAGCTGTCTACTATCAAATACGAGTCTTGGAGAGAACATCCCGATTCGCAAACTGACAGACCTCCCTCCAAGTCTCGCAGAATACTGGTAACCTGAATATATACATAGTATTCATTGTCAAAATGCAGCCTGTGACAGCAATAAACGAACTCACAATCCCATTGTTTATCATTGCGGTGTGCAAGATAAATCGTTGAAAGACGCCGTTTTGCAAGTGCTGGGATCAACGTTGGAGCAGATCGCAAGTTTATGTCTCTTGCATTTCGCCCGCTTATACAGTCGTTTTCACAATTTGCAACAAAAAATAAAACATTCAAAACATGGCCTCATAATTCAATAAAACTGATGGCGCAAAGATCTTCTGCAAGAAGTTTATTTGAAGAAGCGACTGATGCAAAATGTTAAGAAAATTCTCTCAGATATTAAGCAGCTTCCTTCAACGAAGACTGCTCAGTGATGAGAACTGCATAAGGAATCTCCTCATCAAGTACATTAAGCCGACGGCGTTCTGTTGCTCCACGTTCAGTGATTGCTGAGTGGAAACTGATGGACAAAATGGACAAGAGATGGACATCCACATACGTACGGGCAAACGGGATGCCATCACAACGCGCTTTTGCGTGTAAAACTGTTTAAGTGAAAAACACTGATTAATATTGTTGCCGTCGCACCTGATGCAGCCACGAATTGTTCACCTTGTTTGTATTTATGCGTTGACCACTACAATCTTCAATGCCAGTTTTGAAGTTCTTAAAAGAATTCCCATCCTCCCCCCCCCCTTCCACCCCTCCCTCCCCTTTCTCCTCACCAGCAACGTCAGTACAAGAAACGGATTCTGGCAATTCTGGGTTTTCTAAAAAAGTACTCCCCCTCTTAACCACATCCAACACTTTAGTTGCAAATCGCTTTTCGAAATTTCAACGGCGATGCAAACTTGTTTTTGGTGGTCATACAAGGTCATGCTGAGCGAATTTTTCGCCACAAACTCTTCAAACATACATGGAATCTTCTGTAATCATTCGCCCAAGAAGCTGCGGAAGATGCCAACTACATAGCATTTCATTGCACCTCCGACGGCAACAAGTAGAGTCTACGGAGAGCGATTCGTTGCACCAACGGTAGCATACAGCCAATGAATTTGGAAATCAGCCTCGCAGTGTCGAAACTTAATATAACTCCTTTCTTCAAAAAATATGGCGTCAGTCCAAGAAAGCCGAAGGGAGGAGAAGAGGAAAGGGAGAACAGCAAGTCGGATAGTCAGAAGCTGGAAACATGGTTGAATTGAACATAAAGGAAAAATAGAAATGTGGTCGCTTAGCACATTCGTTCATGCAAATATTCCTATGGTGGTGATGGTGGAATGGAACAAAAAAAACTATCAGAAGTGTGAATTGCGGGATCGATGATTACTTCTATGTGGCGGGTGAGCAATGATGATGAACGATGCTTCACTGCAGGCAGCACTCATTTCCATACAATACATAGTAATTCGCCAAATTTGCTTGCAGCATTAGAACACTTCATTCTCAGGTGCGAGTGAACGCACATTTGCAGGCAAAATGCACTGTTATAAGTGAGTGGACTTCCTCGGAATCTCTAAATCATCCACTCGAATATGATCAACGAAGTTCGCTGTTTTATAGAAATCAGAATTGTAGCCTAATTAACGGAAATCAAAATAGCCATCTATCGAAGAAGTCCCAGACGGACATCTACCGCGGGCGGAAGAGGCAGGATTGTGCTTGGCCATTTATCTTTCAATTAAGGTGCATTAGATTAGGTTCATTTAGACGCCTTTCTCATTAGCACTACTTCTATTTTAGCTATGTAATGTTGTGCTGTGTAGCTGCGTTCGCAGCAAATTTTGGAAGGCAATCGGCGTTACGAAAATTTGTCGTCAATTGCTGCACGATCACGCTCGGATTGCTGCTTCATAGATGAGATAGCCGGAAAGTCTTAAGAAGTTTGAAAATGCGTCACGGCAGTCAGAGATCAGTCAAAATCAGAACCGTCGAAAATTATCTTAGGGAAGTGGGAATTGGTCAGGATTCCCATATTTAGTATTCTACAAAATAAATTAGACTGTTTTAGGGTTCTAAAGAAAAAATTGCAAGTTTTTTGATCTGTAAATGTAACGGTGGTGTTGAACGGTTTGCGCCTAAAGGGCTGTTGAAGAGTTAACAAAGCATCAGATGGCCATATTCTGCATTCTTTTCCGTAGCGACAGATGCATTAATGCGGCGAAATTTCTGGCTACCACTTGACACTTATAGGCCAGTACGGGCGATCAGTGCAGCGAACAGTGAGAACGATGCTAATGACGCACTTCGATTTGTTAGATAACTGAAGGAAGCACTGCATTTCATCAACTGAAATATGAGTGTTATGACGGGTACAAACAAGAAATCTGTGGTAAAGGTTCACTTTTAACGAATGCCCTGATGTTTTCAGTAACCGAATATTCGAGTAAACTGGCTCCATATTCGCTGATGATCGCACTGCTATAGACTCTTTATTGATTGCTTATTTCGCAAAGCACGTTAGAGCATGAAACCCACCCCAACCATCCGGCTGCCATATGAACGTGAATGGAATGCCAAGGCTTATTATTGCACAAAGTTTTTGGGAATAGGAAGTATTGAAGCTGAATTTCACCGATGTGACGAATGAGGCTCCTTTCATGCCCAACACTTTTTTCATCATACAGCAGTCAAATAATATGCCTCATGTGAAGGAAAACATCATTCTTTTTAGTTCCGAGGTGGCTGGTTATTGAAGGCGCACTTGGAAGCGATGTTCTCTCTCCATGAAAATCTAGGAGTAGTGAGGGGAAAGGATCTGCAAAGTGTGGTTCATGTACAAGAGACCCTTCATCGGCACACGATGACTGCCTTTGTGCATATTTGCGTTGCGCCCGTACGCGATGATCGCACGATGAACGTTTTCCTGCAAATTCATGACGACACTATCGGAACCTAATCCATTGACTCTTTGGTGCGTTTCTGCAAAAGTATATCCAAGCACTGAGATAACAACTTCGCTGCTTCCAGTCTCCTTTCAGTATTACGAATGTTTGAATCATCGTGGTGAGCAGATTGCTGTAATGATACAATCCTTATCGAAGTCAATTATGGGAATTATCTCTCAGCTGCTGGCAACGTCAGTGGTTCTAAAATTTTGGATAACAGTTAATTTTATTGAATGTTGCAATACATATAGCAGAGGAGGGTTTCTTGTTTCAGAAGCTTTAAGCCTAAACCTGCTATGCTTTCAGCAAATGGAACCTATCAGTGTTGATAGTTTGATTGGACTAGCTTCACAGTCTCATTGTCACGATCATATCTTTGCAGAACTACGACAAAACAAGCTCAAAAGAGCACATTGATCTGCTATGGATTTTGGCAATTTAGTCTTTGCTTTTCCCTCAAAAGTACGCTATAAAACGATGGAGTAGCTAAAAGGTAGTCACCGATACCATCAGCTCTAACTTACAACAAACCGGCTTCATGTGCAACTCGGACTATTGTAACTGTTTCTGAAGTTGAGGAACAAACATGAAATCTCACTAGCTCAGAGCACTATAAAGAAGAATAGATACGCACCCACAAACATTCTTAGCGTTAGTACGTGGTCAAGCACCTGAAACAGCACAAATCCCCATGATTACCTTCGGTACCTCTAACTCATTATCGCACAGTCTCTCACATCATCTATCATATTTTAAACCCCACGAATACAAAGCAATCCTGCGTTTTCTGTTTTCTTCTTTGCCCGAATATCTGCTCTCTCGCACTTCATCCTTGCCTGTTCACATCATCCCCACCATTCATCGCAGATTTTGGTATCATGCAGATGTTCCCTCACCTTGATAACGACTTAATGGACTGAAGCGTCACCAATAAACGCTCATCGATTTGTTGTTGTGGGTCTTGTCGTATTACGCGTGATCACATCAGAAAACAATGATTACAATATTTCATCGCTAGAACCGCAAATATGAACGGATTCGGTTGCATATGCAATGATGAATGCCGAACTCATTCACTAATGCGAAGAAGATTCGATCAGAGAGTTCTAAGACCAGGATGACGGTAATGATAGCCGCGAAAAAGAGAGCAAGGAGAAATCGACATTTCGAAAGTGCAACAGCTAGATTCGGCTTACATAGTGCTACTCAATGATATCGAAACGGCTCTGACAGTTTTGGGGGAAGGGGGGGGGGGGATACGTCGTTCAGGTTAACGAGACATATGTGGAGATATTATCAATGTTACTTAAAGTTATATTTGTACCGAAATCCACTACTTGTGCCTAGGAGGCTGCGAGACGCGAGGTTTCGGTAGAGTAGGGATCTTATTACTGAGCAGTTTGTAGCAGCAGGAGTTGCACTAGACTCGTAATGTTTCTGATATTTTCGCTTCCTATTCACAGGTGTGCGCAATTCGCCAATTAACGAATTCGTGCTGCCAAATCACTTGATAGATCTGATCTTAGACAGCCATCTCGCTGAGCCTTGAGATACTCGCAGTTGCCAAAGCAACAGTTGAGCAGTATGACTGCACCAATTGTTTTTCAGTTTTGCGAACATAGCTGAGTGTATTTCTATGATTTTTGTCGCCTTTTTTCATTTCATTAATTACTTTTCTGTCCGTTCGTATGAGTCTCAAGAATCACGTCAGAAACCTATGAATCACTCAGATGCGTCGTAGATCAAGCTCGACTATGCAAATTGTTAAAGATGCAAATGCACGTCCACCTCATAGATGGAACTGAGTGAAGCGCTATCCTTCATCAAATGATGGTGTGAAGACTTCTCCCTTATTTTTGGGAGGAAGTCAGCAATGAACACTGAATCTCTAAAGGTCAGAAACAAGGGGAAAAGGGGGGGGGGGGATCACAAGAGAACCGTGTTCGTCCTTTGTCGTTCGCTGTCGTCCGATTCTGCTGCCTCCCGTGCGCGCCAACGTTATCGGTCGGCTTGACGCCTAGACCGCTACCCCTGAACGTCGGTCGCGCTTCGCTCGCAGTTGGTCACCGCTCCAACGTCCACCGACCCGTTCAACCGCCACCAATACGTCCAGACCCGCTCCTCCTACAAGTTCCCAATGAAGATCAGATCCTATCAGAATTTCTGGAGCAACTACCAACTCCTTCCCCAGACTCTTTCCTCCCTGTTCTCCTTGAGGCGATGTGCGACGGACTAACTCACTAACTAATCTGGGCAGTACATTGACTTCTATCACTTGTGTTCTCCCTTCTCTCAACCGAAGCCCGACGTGCACCAATTGGGACTCAACCTTTTTCAACCGTTTAGTCGCAAAGGTGGCCAGTGAAATCATTTCCGACATAATTGGACTCAGACCGAGTCGCTTTGCTAGCGGCGATGAAATGAAGGACCGCTGCGAGCCTGTGTCAAAAAGTGCATATGTTACTAGTGTAGAGCCGCTCTTATCATTTGGATTACAAACTTCTACACGGACAGTTGGCAGATACACTTTGATANGTACACCCGAAATTTCTCCCAATGGTGTTTTGTGCTTCTGCGGACGAGTTAACTGAGTTGGTTCCGACCGTCTCCACTACCGCCGCATTGGCCTGGAAATTTGCATGCCTGTTCGCTGGTATGCTATGCGTACTGTGATTTCCATTTCCCGGTCTTTCTCCTACCTGTTCCTCATGGATACCGTAGGCTATTTCTACCGCCGACTGGGATGCCCACTCGACCCGGGGTGCGGTATCTGACCCTCTCTGTGACTGTTGGAGGCGGTATCTATCTCCACTACCACTGACCTCCATCCCAGCGGTCAACGATTGCTGTTGAGGCTGGTTTGCGAGGGGTTTGTTATCTGGCTGCGCTACCGAACTGTGCCAGCCTAGATTAGCCACTTCCCTTTGAGAGCACAATGCTTTATGATGGTTGCGGCGACAAAAGAAACAAGGTCTATCGAACTTGCAATTCCTACTTATGTGTCCCCCGCGCAAGCACCTATAGCATAAATTCCGTTCTAGAATGCGCTGCTTGCGGTCCCTTACGCTCCGGTATGTCATGCATTCATCCGCTGAATGGGACTGTCCGCAGAGCTCACAACCTCTGAACCCGTGAGTCTCTGCCGCTGCAAAGCTCGCAGCTAATTCTGGAGATGTTCTGTTGGGGTCTGGTCGAACTATCGTTCTGCGATCATTGTCAGTCAGACTTGCTACTTCCTTCTTCCGCCTTAGATACATGTCTAGCGCTCCCTTTATAAGCTCCATGTCCCAATCTTGAGCCGTTTTGTATTTGATCATCTCCTCCAAGATGGGAGGCGAGAGTTTCTGAAGCACCGACATTACTAATGGAAAGTTATCGAGTGGTTCTTTCAGTGTTTTCATGTGCCGGCAAGCTTTGGATAAGGCCTCATGGAACCTTTTCAGATCGCTCATTCTTTCTGTGCATGCCGGTAGCATCTGCAGTGTTCGATATAAGTGTCTCCTCACAATGACTGGGTCCCCAAACTTCTCTTTTAGGACTTCTACTGCTTCTTGGTAGCTCTCGTTGGTAATGGGCAGGCCAGTAACAGCCTCCTTCGCCTTACCATGCAAAGAGCTTATGAGATGTGTCATCTTGATGACAGGGGGGATAGGTTGCTTACCTACTACAGCCTCAAAAGAGTCCCAGAATCCCCTCCACTCGAGAGGATCACCGTGAAACTGCGGAAGGGTAGCACGCGGTAGATCCATTCTCCCTATGCTCTCTTCCTGCTTAACCTCTGAGATCTGTGCTGTCTTTGGTGTATCATGTAGCTCCATTAGCTTACACTTTAGACAGGCCACTACCTCTTCTCCCTTCTCTACTACCTCCAAAAAGTTGTTGGGTGCGGCGCACTCTTCATCATACAACTTACTCTCCCTCTCAAGGGCCTCACCTGACAGGCTGCCCAGAAACTCTCTCCACGTTGCATGCGTGGCCCCAATCTTCTCCACACCTCTCTCCAACAACGCCAGATCTCTCCTTATCTTAGACTTCAGAACCTCAATCTCCCCCTCATTTTCAACCTGCTCAGAATAATCTGACCACTCATTCAGGTACCCTTGCAACCTTTCCGTAGTGAGCGCAAGTTGCCTACGGAAGCCGGCTGAAGATATGATTATCGAAAAGGTTTGCTGCGATGACCTAAACTGTAGCTGCCGCAGAATAGACCAGCTCTTACGGAACCTCCTCCGAACCCTTGTTTCCTATTGCTCAACGACCCTCTCCCGGCTCGTGGCACCATGTGAAGACTTCTCCCTAATTTTTGGGAAGAAGTTAGCAATAAACACTGAATCTCTAAAGGTCAGAAACAAGGGGAAAAGGGGGGGGGTATCATAAGAGAACCGTGTCCGTCCTTTGTCGTTCGCTGTCGTCCGATTCTGCTGCCTCCCGTGCGCGCCAACGTTATCGGTCGGCTTGACGCCTAGACCGCTACCCTTGAACGTCGGTCGCGCTTTGCTCGCAGTTGGGTCACTGCTCCCACGTCCGCACCCTGGTCCNNTGCTGATATCGAACAGCACTATCCAATAAGCATAAAAACGAGCGACAATGCAACACCAGTAATACTTAAGACATAACGTCTCTTCACAAATCCGCCATACATATCAACAACCGCCATCCGTGAGGGGCCGACACTGGTAGGGGTTCGAAGCCCCTAGCCCGTTTCATCCCGCCTCTACAAGAACCACTCTTGATGGTGACCTCTCCTCGCCCACTGCTAGCGCAAAAGCCTTATTGAAGAGGTGTGCTTGAGCAGTGGAACTCCACACTGGATAATCAACCTAGTGCTCTAGAAGAAATCCGGAACAATCCAAAGCAACCACAGTGGGCTTGCGATTCAGANCCACAGTGGGCTTGCGGCCAACATTGCGGCGCAGCCACATCCATGTCCAACAGCGCGACGAACCATACGAAGCAAATACGAGCCACCAGTTCGAATGAAACGTGTCACACATATGCCACTAGCAGGCTTCCTTTTATACCCTCTCTTGGCGGGTCAAAATAGCTTCTGTTTGGGCCAAATTACCGATCTGTATTGATTGCTGTCTTTATTAGTTTGAATTTCAAACTACTGATCTACTCCGACCGCCTTCTTTGTTAATTTGAATTCAGCCACTTTTTGGCGCGCGGTCTTTATTTCCCTAATCCATTAGAAACGCTCCTTTGTCTATCATCCCACGACTGCGCCTATCCCTTGGCAGCCTTCCAATCGCCTATTACGGTTTCATTCTAGACTCTTCGCGACTGGTCGCGACAGATGGGTTTTCATTTAAGTTGCAGCGTCGTTTGTCTTCAAAACATTGTTCTTAGCTTTGATCAGCTTCATCTTTCATAGTTTTCTATTCCCTATTCTCTACTAATGACATCTCGGTATTGTAGCTGTACCACACATACATCTTGTTCATTCGCACTTCAGTGCCTTTTTTGAGGAGAAATTCCAAATTTTGCATCTGAATCTAATTATATTATACTCTATGCTTTAGTACTTGCTGCCTGCTTTCCCCAGCAAGCTCAAGCCGAATTTCGTTGATGATGATATTCCACCATCGTGTCTTGATCGATTCCTCCCTCTTACATCCTCATATAATAGAAAATAGAGCAATGTTCTCTGGGAACTGTCATGTCGATTTCCCACACAACGCATCTATAAGCAATACTCGCTGTTACTTCAGAAAGTGTAGATGACGATGTTGCAGTGATTACCCTCATTGTTTCATTGCCACTTTTGACGAAGACTTATATCGTGTGGTGTAGTACTTCGCAGGGAGGTATAGAATGGTGAGGCAATATTTTAGGGAAGCTTAATATTTATGTCCTCAAACAAGGCATCTAAATTTCTTTGAAAAAAAAAGGTTCCGAAGAAGGGGAAATTCTACTCTGTAGCTTTGAAGCGCAAATAGCAAGCATATTCAGAAGTACTTAAGTAAAGAGCAGAAATGCATCAGGAGAACAATCCTTATGTCCGTAGCATGTCCAGTACTACCACCTATTGCTGTGACGTTTTACGGTTTCCCTAAAACACCTCAATACGTAAAATGAATAAATCAATAAATCAATATTGGACAAACTAGAACAGACGCAATCTGCGTGCAACAGAAGCCGAGTTCCGTTAGTACCACAATGTGCCGTCTCTTTTGTGTTTCAAGCTCCTCAATGCAGCAGAATGCCACATATCGCGTGAAGGACCTAATTGCTCTCATATCGTTTTTGAAAACTGTTTGGTCGCTACAGCCCAGACTTCAGCGATACAGGTGACAGTTCGGCCTGTTTTGGATTTTGTGAAACGCTTCTTCAAGTAGCTTTGAACCAAATTTTTTGAACATTTGCTCGCTTTCTCCTATGCAAATGAATCGCCTTTCGTGATTGAGAAATTAAATGTTCATTCCTGTAAAAAGTTGAGCATAAATATTTGTAAAAAACGGTCTCATGAAGGAACCTCTAAAATGTGTTCTAACATTAGAAAATTATCGCTCAGTAGAACACCTCTTTGAGCGCTCTTTAGAAGACACTGCATGCCAAATTAGGCAGATTCGGATTTTTAATGGAAGCTCATTGCGAAAAATTGCTTCAGTTGAATACTGTTATAAGAAATCATGCAACAAACACTTGACGCTACTGCCTTTAGCACAGAGACATTAGTGCATCGGTGAATAAACAGTCGGGCAGTGTCATTCTTTTTTTTTTGGGTCCTGCAATTTCGCTTAAAAAACACACCTGTCCCGTTTGTTTTATGAGTCCCACTCAAGGTCTTTCTTTGATGCATCTCTGAAGATGAAGTATTTGTAATGTTTCGTGGTCAGCCAAAATCAGAACGTCGGCAGCATGGCTGAAAACGCTGACGACCTACAAGCCGAATGTCTTGCGACTTATGAACCGATCATCAAAAAAGCTTGCTATAACTACGATCGTTGGGCGTTCCAGAATTTATTTTGAAAGTGACTGAGTGGAATTTTGCCACTGAATTACGTACTTTCGCAGCACTACTCTATTATGCCGATGTACGCTTCGTGAATTTGCATTTGCAAAGCGCTTTTTCGATGCAGTGTTTGTGCCTAGAAGCGTATGTCTGCATTCGTGCGTTCTCGCATCTGCAGGTATCTATCGTGTGCATCTTTTTGTTCGTCTGTGTGTTTATTTGTCTGGGGCCTGTCGTCTAACGTCTTCACCTCAGACTCCAAAAAAGCTAGAGCTTCGATATTTGATGAATGTAGGACCAACAGCGTCCAAGGGTTGGTGGTAACTAAATGTGCCTGAAAATTTGCCTGCACTACCAAATAGTGAGACTGCATTTCACTACGAGGATCCAACAACCTTGTCTCGGAGACCAGTATGGTCGAGCAGTTGTCGTGAAATAACAATTACGTTATGTTAGATCTTGATGCAATGGGCTCGTCTAATTATTGTGATTCTTTGAAACGCTCATCAAATCATTTTTTATGGCAATATTCCCAATTTGCTTGTTTTATTGCCTTTTTTATTTTTCCCGCTAAAGTAGGTAAGACAAGGTTTGCTAATATTGTGGATAGAAATACAGCCAAGAGAGATCAAACTTGCCGAAAAAATCATCGGCTTCTTCGAAATCATCGCTCGGTGATATTTGAATGCAGCATGCCGTTATGTGAGCAGTAAAAGTGATCGTAATGAGTGTCGTTCGACGTGCAATACTATCATCCCATTCGTTGCAGTTTCAAATGGACATCGTTGATAAGAGTGCAAAGGCCCATCAGAACACTCTTGTCTGCGTGCAATGTGTGAAGAGGAGCGCTTGCTTATCGATGTGTTAGTTCATTCTTTTCTTTAATACATATTTTAGCGTTGATAACACTCTCTTCTCCTCAGCTAGAATTAAGCGCTATGTAGACGAAAAGAATGTTCTATGGAGCATGACGTTAAGGAGTCGATACTCCGCGTGATGCCATGCGTGCCTTTATTCTATTACATTAACCTGTTTTGAGCATCATAGGAAACTCAAATAACGAATTAATAATTGAATTTCCGAGGAATATTGATCAAGCACCCAAGTAGCCCAATGGCGTAAAGATTTGTTGATTTCACCAATGTCTCTTCTAATTTACAGCACTCATGATAGCATTTGCGTCATCTGATTTGTGTTAAGCAATCATTTTTCAATACGGAAAAGAAGCAAAGGCGAAAATGAACAGGTGAAACGACTCTTCTTTAGAGACGGAGTTTGTGAGGCTGGAAACCTTTCATCTTTTAAGGTGTGCAGGCAAGAAAATTGGCGTACCTGAGTCATTGTGGAATGTTGGCCTTTCTTCTCATCCGAGTGAAACGCTAAAAATTCAGTTCGTTGTAAGTTGTCCAGATGTACCCTAAAAAAGCTGTCCTCGTCAACCCTTTAAATTCCAACAGTTTTGCAATTAGGAAGACGACAGATTTTGCAGCTGTTCGTCCTTTATTATTACCGATCTGCTCACATAAACGGAAAGGCCTCGCAAAGATTTCTTAGAGTGGATAAGTTGCAGTATTAGTGCGTCTCTGCCCATGTTTTATTACTTGCTTACAATGAATTCGCGGAAGAGATGATGGGAATTAGAGAAGCGCGCATCGTGCCAGTTCATCTAGCTAGCTTCTTCGTTGGCGCCTTGTTTGTATGGAATATTGGAGCAGAGATTGGAGGATAAAACTGGCACTTTGCTGGCGTCCTCTAACTTCTCTAAAATACAGCCTTTTATAAAATTCATGAATGCCACATGTTCAGATATATGTCATTCCTTCTACATTTCACGTCAATCCCTCAAAACACTCTTCGCTTCAGCCTTATAGAAGGAGTACAAACTTAGTGCATGGATACTTCGGGACGTGTTCTTGAGCGCGTGGGATCCAAGAAGTTTGCAATTTTTTGAAATTGGATTACTACCGGAAAGAGGAGACCACTAATGGAGCCTTCTGAATGGACAAACTGTGTGTGTTCGAAGAACTCAGAAGTCAGAAGCAAAACTCTAGAAAGACATAAATGCATCATTATTCAGCCGAAATTGTACTATTAATGAATGCCGGACACAAGCGTGTGCCCATGGAGTCGAACATCGGACAGCCATCGAGGTCGTACACAATTTCTAAAGTCTTATGCATTCAGGAAACCAGACTATGGTTCATCGAATGATCACCTCAACGAGTTTCATTGCCACGATAAGCGAATTGATGCACCTACGTCAAGCAGGAGGGCTAAACGTGTCCTCTGGGCATCACTGGTCGTATGTCTTGGCTTTATGATCTGCGAGGTGGTCGGCGGTCTTTTAGCACAATCGCTAGCTATCATCACCGACGCTGCACACTTGGTAGGAGAAGCAGAAGTTACCCACATCATTTCAGCTAATGCAAGGGAAGAGCGCGAATCAAGAGAATAGGTGATGCTACCAATAAATAAGAAAGCAGAAGCTTCATTGAATCGGGATGCACCTTCGCCCCATGCCACCCTCCCGGTCAACTTGACCATCTCGTCGCCAATGCTCTCTCGCTTGCTGCGCCTATATTTGCATCTAAATTTCATGATGCATCATGAATATTCTCAGTCTTTATCACCATCGAGCTAGAGCTATATTCTTGGGTGTTCCTCTTGCCATTCCATAGAACTTCGAAAGCTGAATGCACTGAGAAGTAGCGCCCTGATCGTTTCAAATCAGCACTTGAGATGTTGAGATCTGCGTCTTCATAACTCTTTCGCCTGTGCGCTGATGGGATTTTAGTATCAGTTTGATCTAAGCGGACCCAGATGGTATATATGCTATTGGTTTTAATAATTCTCAGTTTTCAAACATTTTTTGCACACCTCAAGGTCAAGCATTCACCGTATCTGTTTTGCCGCTTGCTGTCCAAAGAGTTACCGAGTCTAAATCATAAAGAGGGATTGTGATTTCTGAAGTCAGCATATGAACCTATATTGCAGTTAACTGATTTTGCGAGTATGCTTATTTCGTTGTTCGCACTTTATTTGGCTGGACGACCGGCATCACAGCGAATGAGCTTTGGATGGCATCGTGCTGGTTAGACATTTCCGATTCCATTTCAGAGCATTGTTCTTTGGTCAGTTAGGTGAAGGAGCAAATGCAATGATAGCTGCTTCTATTAATTATTAGCCCATTTATATCATAGGAGATAGCAAGGACTGTTGTCTATTAGCGAAACAATCACTTTGTTCCAAAAATTTCATTGCGACGATCTGTTGAGGAAGTTATGCAAATCACCAATTTCCTATGGGAAATTATGTCTGCAGAACTGATGCAATCGTAATGCCTCAGCTTTTCACCTTTTCTTTCAGATGTGAGAGGATTTTTGAGAGGCTTAGCCATAGAGTTTTTTCAGCTATCGTTTGACAACAGAGCATTTCTTATGTCGATGTGCGATGAATTTGCTTTTAATAGTTCATAATCGAATAATAAATAACATGTAAGTGTAACACCTCAATAAGAACGTGACATGTAAAAAATAAGAAAAAAAGAATAAATACAGCTTCATAATAAGAATGAATCGGGTTCTAAGCACTCAGTCAGAGAAGCGAGGTTTTAACAGGAAGCAATAACTGCAAATTTGTTCCACACTCGAACACTCGAGTTGTGCCTTATCAAGGAAAGCCGATAAAGCGGCAAAATCGCTTAAGAAATGGCATTTGCTGATGGCTGCCTGATTTGAATCTTCGTGCTAGCACATGTTTGTTGGAGAAGTGATCAGTAGCTGGAGAGTCGTATTCTGTGGTTCGCCTATCTGAAGAATTGTGTTTCGGTTTTTGCTCTTTAAGGTTATACGAACTTCAGTTGATTCTTCTATAACGTTACAGAGGTATTGGGCGCTTTTCTTTCCGTATTCCTCATATGGATAATCACCGGCATTTTGGTATTTCTGGCCATCGAGCGAATCATCCATGCCGATTATGATATTGATGCACCCATCATGGCAATCACTGCAGCCCTTGGTGTTGTCGTCAATATCGTGTTTGTTCATAATTAATTTTATTTTCGTTTAGAAATAAACGCAGTGTATTGACCAGCATACTTGTTTCGGAACAGTGATATTTCGTACTGCAGCTAAGCTCAGTCCGTTCGGTAGTTTAAGGGAAGTCTTATGACTGCATATGCGAGTCACATAGCAATCATTGTCAACGCTGATTTGCTAAGTAGCAATATTTGCTAAGTAGCATTAGGAGGTTCGAGGAGGTTCGGATCCAGCCGTGTTCGATTCGAAAACACTCATCCCACATTCACAAGGAGGTCGTGAACAAACGAGTATTTAACTTACCACAAGCTGCTTCTGAAAATTAAATCCGCAATTGAACCGATTTTCTAGCACCAACCTTCTGAAATGATCCGCTCAAAGTTGCCCTTCAAGCCATTCATGTAAAGGCAAACGTAAAGCAACGGTCAATTATTCCCTCATAACCTTGTTTTGAAACGGTATGCTTTCAGGATGGGAGTATTGCTATTTTTTGGAGGTCATGCACACTCGCATGGTGCAACAGGTCGACATGGTCCAGAGGCAGGAGAGCAGCCGAATATTAACGTACGTGCGGCGATGATACACGTGCTCGGAGATCTTATTCAAAGCGTTGGTGTACTCATTGCTGCACTTATCATCTTCTTCAAAGTAAATCTTTCAGTTGCCGCACGTCTTTGCATATTAGTGTGGGTCTTGGTCTGCACGTGAGTGTAGGGGTATGTCGGCCTCAGCAGTACTTACACCCTAGGAACTATCGGAAGCGATTCGGTGGATATGGTTTTGTAATACATGATGGCCCAGTATGCCAATTTCCAACTTAACAACCAACTCACAAGGAAGTTATGATTACTTAAAAGTTTCTCGTTTATTTCGCACTCGTTGATTTTTGTAGTTCACCGATCAAATCATCAAATAAACGAACCTTTCATAAAGGATTTCTATGAGCGCTCAGACTGCGAAAGCGCATTTTCTTCCTTGTTGGCAATTAGTGACATGACTGGTCTAGAGGACGAGGTAGAAAATGACAAGGTACCTGATCCTCTTACTCGCTTACATATCTTTCTATGAACATGTGCGTTCAGGTGTGAAGCAGAGTTTTCACTGAAAAATAATGTGTGCTGAAGACTACCCATAAACGGTTTTATGCTTTACATAAAATTACGACTGCTGCTTTATGTTTCAACCATCCTAAAAATAATGATTCCAAAAATAACGGCTTGTTGGTGCGGTTCGCTATTATTATTGAAATATGTGATCTATGCTTGAGTGATACAGTAGAAAGCATCTTATACCATATGTATTCACTTGATATTCGTCTGCCATTCATTTATTTACCTCCGACTTGACAGCATAAATAATAATGCCCTGTGTATAATCGCAGAAAGTTTCCGGTACACCACCGGATATCCCCATTTTTCAGAAGACTTGGTCGATAGTGGATCCAATATGTACATTGCTATTCTCAGTGATCGTCATCTGCACAACTTTTTACATCGTTCGCGATGCTCTCGTTGTACTTCTCGAAGGTAATTTGAAGAGTATCACTCGCAGTGAATTAATTTGCTATTGAATTTGAGTTTCGACAGCTGAAAATTGTAGCAGTCATTGATGGTTTTATTTATTTTATGTCGTCATGCACGACACGAAAATCGCTTTGAGGCAAGCAACGGCGGGATCCTTAAAAACACAACCCGTTGACGCTAGACATTCCGCTAGAATGTAATCTACTAAAATTTGACAGGGTTTTCAGCCAAATCCGGGGGTTATAATTTTAGTGAAAAAGATGGCCACATCCCTTTCACACGGATCTATAAGTTGCTTAATTTGGCTCACTTCGCAATCGATCCGGTGGTGAATAGTAGATTTCCTATCCCTTCAGCAAAATTTGTATTTGTGGTTGAATTTGCTGAGGGTTCGAATGAAGGTTTTCTGAAGCGTTAAACACCTTTCTTTTGGAGACACACTTCTGTTGCAAAACACGAAGTTAGGTCGCTATCTGTCCAGCGATGAAGGCAGCTAGATCCAGTGAGGAACTGTTTGCATTTTTCTTAGTGTTGTGACGATGTTTCCACCGTCAGTGGAGTTTTTTTTTTACCATTTCTTGAGCAGTATTTACACCGAATTGCAGGTTTTTGGGCCTGACCTTTCGATACATGAGAGTGTTCCAGAAAAATCTCTCAATGAAGTCGTAATTTATTTGGTTTATTTGAGGAAGGCCATCGAGTATCGACTTCCGGAGCGTATTCGATTCGTTAGAGAACATCGAGGGAGTAAACAAAGTGCATGATCTGCGTATCTGGGCACTAACTCTCGACAAAGTAGCTATCAGCGTGCATCTTGAGGTGAACGAATCATACAACGCACAGCACATTCTCAGAACGACTACGCTTATGCTGAGGAATCGATACGGTGTGCACGAAAGTACGGTTCAAATCGAAGGCTATTTGCCGAGTACGCAAGATTGCAATCAATGTATACCACCAACCTGATCTCTCTACTTTAGGAACACTCAATAGCTTCATCTATAAGCACCACATCAGAATATAAGGAACGCACAGTCGGAACGAAGCAATATAACACACTTAGGCACACAGCAGGAAGACTATCTAAATTACAACTGGGTATTTCACGAACAGTGAGCATTTCGTTTTCGAATTGCGCAATTTTATGCATGCGGTAGAAAGGTGCCCTCCAGTATTCCGGCGATAACTGATATGGATCTCAAAAGCTCTAAATTGACGTAAGCACAACCTCTGATAATATTTCGCTGAGGAAATAACGATGTATAAACCACATCTTTGACACACACAATCATGGCGTATAAGTCGCTGTTTCGGAAAATGCTGAGAAAGCGCTTGCAGGCACTGTGGAGAGGTGCGCAGGTGTATGAACAATAGGGAAAACGAATCGGAACATTTTTTTCGAGAGGCGAGGTGATTTACAAACTGAGGCCGGGTGCGACGGAATTGTTCTTAAACCGCTTCTGCTTCTCTGAACCTCGTAATATATTCTGTCCAATTTTGCTGTTCCCCTTTGTGCCCAGATGCGACTCCATCTGTGCGAGGCTGCAACTCTCCTGGGTCAGTTGATAGGCTAGACGTCAGAAACTGCTGAAAAGCTGCTTGCTTCATTTATTCATTTTATATGCTTGTGGAAAAATTTCCTTTTCTTGTAGTTCATATCAAGGTCACTCAGTTACCCTGTCTAACAGAATCCGCCCTCCCCCTCCCCGCGCTTATGAGGAGTTCCCTTTCCACAGTTTTGTTTACGGCAACTTAACGACGCGAGCCGAAACTGCCTTTTCGGCGATTAGAATACAGATCGCTTTCCGAAAAATAACAGTCGCATCTGCGAAACTTCCATGCATTTTACAGCCATCTTTTGTTGGAATTGTTCGATATTCATGAATGTTAACATGAGTTGTGCATCTATCTCTCTTTTACTGTGCGTTTTCCAATGTTGTAGTTTAGTTGGTGTTGTAAAGTAACTTAATAGACATTGCATGATAGACGCACAAGCATACAAACTACAAATACTTTTTATATTGAAAGGAAAGTTATAGAAACAACAACCGTTTGTGACAACAATGCAACGAATGAGCATGACAGCATAATTTCATGATAGATATCACCTGAGGCACTGCCTACATGACTGCTACCTAGATCGAAATTTACCGATGAGCTAGACACTTTGCTTTTCGAATAAACTTCGCTGTCTTTTTTGAAGTTCCACCGATTCGCTTTTCACTTTTTCTCTTAGTTCTATGGATTCGCTGTTTTTCAACTGTCGCATGTGACTACCGTGATACAAAGCATTTCATTACAAGCATTTAATCAGTTCTTTCCTTTAGTTGATCAAAAATGCAAAAAAAAAAACTGAGCTCAGAAAGGGTTGTATGACTGTGCTTAAATAACGATCGAAAGAAAAGGCATGCTAGTAACGTCAAGCTAGTGCTTCAGCAACTCTCACTTTATTGAATCAACATCCAGCGAGTTGCTGACATTGGCTGAACTAGCAACCCCTATAAGCGTATGCTGAATCACATCTCTTCCGCAGTCAAGCCGCAACAGATCGCTTTTACATAATGAGGTCGTTCAATTCGAAGTGTGCCATAAAGGATCAGCTGAATAAAGTTTCGGCTGTGCTTCTTCCATACAACAATCAGCTTTCACCAAACGCTACTGTGCAGAACACAGACTGAGCGAGTTGCCTTTCACTACTATGATCAGAATTTTCCCACCCGATCGTTTCTGTTATCGCAACGACTTCAGTGAACTAATGGGACGGTTTATATGACCTGCTGCGATACTAAACAGTCGATAATGTGAAGCAGGTAGGATTCGCGTGACAGAAATGACTGCTGGCCAACAATAAAAGGAAATTTCGAATTCTTGAAGTATTCATCTGTCGTGTATCACTTAAAATCAATTAATTCTAGCGTCTCCCATACAAGAACTCATTACAAATGAAGAAATCAATGTCATGGGAGCTGGATTGAACTTCAGGAAGTGGTCGTTGTTGTTTTTAGACGCCGTTATTTGCATGTGTCTGACCCCATGAAACGTCACCTATGTGGTTCCTGCAGTAAGAACGTCAAAGAGACATGAAAAGGAGTCAAACCAACTGGCGATAGACAGAAACCATACATCGAAAATGCACCTATCAGAAACAACAGTGGTGAGCAAACGATAACCACAGATTGTCATTCCTTATTCAAATGTCGTTTAGGAGACAGAAAAGTGGATCCGGAGAAAATCCTGTCACAGTGTTATTGATCGATTTTATTTATACCAACTCAACCCGTCAGTCGATCAGTTCCATTAATTCTCTTAAATGTTCCCATTATTTACTTCTATCGAAAGAAGACCTTCGTCGTATAAAACTGTTTCACTACGAGTCTTGAAGGAAACATTTGATTATTCGAGAGTTACACTTACCCGTTTTCTATCATGTAGGCCATCACTTCAGATCAAAAACTTCTAGGATGAAATTGTGTAGGCTAAGAAGTGAATTGCTTTCTTGGCCCATTTAATCACAGTCTGTGACAGAATCTTCGCCGTATTTTACATATCAACTTTAAATTTAATAAAGATTCATATGCTAACCAATACAAGAAATGCCGAGACGAACATAGACCGGAGGATGTTGGAACAAACTTTTATATAATTGGGCAAAATAAAATTTCAAACATATATCGAAAATTCGCATCATATATCGATTCAAAAAAAAAAAATATTTGCCGAACATATATTCCCTTCTTCCAGCTGAACGCTCAACTGCAAACAAATCAAAGACGAAATCATAAGGAGTAGAGTGTCAGGAATAATGAGGAAGGGACAATTCACGCACCCTCTGAGACAATGGAAACTCACTCACGTTTGTAGGATTGTCTTAAATCCTGCAGCTATGATCACACTTTCTGAAGATGTGAAGAACTTACAAGTCATTATTCCACAATAATTGATTTGTCAGGAAGGCGGCCGACTAAACAACTCACTAGGTGAGATGGATCGTAAACAAACACAACACATAGTTCGTATATGTAAATGCAACTCATTCCTAACTGCTAAATTTCTATGCACATTGTGCTATTCCATGATCGTTTCTACATAATTCCACTTGTTTAATATCGGAGAAAACACAAAATAAAGCTGGAATTCATATAAAAGATCAACTCCGATGTAAACAGGTTGCTAAAATGCATTCAGCGAATGCTAAGAAACTACAGCTCTGAGGCATCAGAGTAGAATTTAGGTTGCAAGACTTTGATATTTGAAAGAAGGTTGACAGGGAAATTCCTTACATTTCGTTGCTTTGCAGGAGGCGAGTTCACTCTGAGATGCAATGAATGTGAGGGGGTGTGTTAATTTAATAAACAAGTTCCCTCGGAAACTATAATCAAAGACAACGATTTCAGTTGACATAAACAAAAATGAATGAATAAACCGCTGTTTCATGAATAATTTGGATTTCTCAACACAGATCAGTAAGTAGTTCGTTCAAAATCGAACGCCAATTCAAAACAAAATCTCACGTTTGTGCAAACGATGAAATTATTCGCATAGAGAAACCGAGTTGAAGATAGCGAATATTGTAACATAAAATATATAGAAGCAACAACAATCGAACGCCTACGTGACAGGTACGATTAGTCTTGGAATAGGAGTTGGTTACAGATATTGCAAAATACCGATGCTTGTTGGTTCTACAGAGCACAACTCAGCAAGCCGCGAAATCGTCAGCCCTAGCTGTGAAGAAGACGAAACGAACTCTGAAGAACTTTTCCCCTGTTTCGAAAAATTCTACGGAGCACCCCCCCCCCCCCCCCTCTCTCCTTCCCTCACCTGAAAAGAGGAATCATGTCCACTGTAGATCAGTTAAAAGATTTTCATAAGATTAATTACCGAATAGCAAGTAACAGTCAATTTTTTCTTCGAATTCTCAACAGTGACAGTGCCAAACCTTAGAATAAATTCTCCTCATCCGAGAAATCAACTATGCTCAATGTAAATTGACTGAAGCAGTTCCAGAAGTCACTGCTTACCGAACAACAGTTAATGGGAATGAGACAAGTCCACTGAGTGCTGTTGGAAAAAGCGCTTTGCACTGTATAACTTGATATGAACTGTGGGAACAGTTCATGCGTACAATGTGCACTTCTTATGATCGAACTCAAACTCCGTATTTAAATTGTGTACTTTACTATGTGCTGCTTCAAAGCAATTAAAACAATTAAGCTGTATGATCTGAATGCGATTCACTCGGATTCACTAAAATATTTTTTCGTACGGACTACGAAAATTGCGGCTATTTGGTAAATAATGCCCATCATTTGAGGTAGTCGATATCGAAAAAAGCCGAAAGTGTGCCTCAAATTCGAATACAATTATTTCTCTTCTAATTACACCCTTTCTTGGGAATTCTTCGGAATCCCATCATTAGTTGATATTTACATGAAATTTTTGAGTGGTAAATAAGCCAATAAACGCAACTGAATCAGACATTAGTGATCCGACGACTCTCTGAGAGACGAATGGCGGCGTTATTTGAAGCGTTTGCGAATTTGTTGAGTGCGAGTGTGGTTCTTGCTGTTTGTTGCAGATTGCGACGATCCAAAATATCGCTACATAACGATAACGATAACTGAAATGATTCGTTTATTTCGGTCATTTCTGACTATTCATTTCTATTAGAATGATAATTAATTTCCGTCAAATTAATAACATCTTGTCCCATATAACGTCACTGTTATTGTTTCGTTTAACAGCACCATGCATTCGAGTCAAATTTGTTAATGCTACAAGTGTCTTAAAAGCAAGTAGAAAAGCCTAACAGTAATTAGTTTTTAGAAAACTCAGAAGCAGTAAAAAAATTCTTCCAAGAGATACCTCACTATTGAGGCCAAGCGCATGCTCACATTCACTATAACCCTAGAAATACGCCTCATAATGCGCTGTCCGAAAGCACCACTAACAAATATAAAACTTCTAGAGTGGGAAAGATTGCCTTCTGGACCGAATCTGAACAACAATTTTTTCGATGTTTCCTCGAGTAGTGGTGAACTATAACGAAATATGGAAAAGATGGTAATCGTTCGGTACAGACTACGCATTAATTTTATTACTATAGCGAATATGTTTAGAGAAATGAAGGTGCCAGTCAGGCGGACACGTGCGACACACACACACCAACATCCTGCTTAAGTTTTACTAAGGTTTGCACTGTTGCATATTCTTCTACGGAAATATGCTCGTTCTCTCACCGTAAATGGACCGACATTTCAGTCACTACCGACGCACAGAATGCTACCGAATGAGTTAAATGTGGGAACCAAGAGACGCTATCTGTTAGGAGATTGAGCGTTTATACAGTTAAAAGCGGCTATAACAATAGCAGGTTAAGGATTCGTTAAAGCGATTGCGCGAAGGATGAATAAGAAAATCGTTAATGACAAGAAGGGATAAACCACTAAGAACAACACTAGGAATCAGCTGATTCGAGGAAATGAAACAAAAAAGACGATAATTTAATTTTCGCTTATAATCTTCATGCTTTTCCAATGATATATGGCTATCCAATCACACTCAAATGAGAGGCACAACTTGATTCACAGAGTCAACAACTTTTTCTAATTCCAGTATGTAAAATTACAAAGTGTGCTCTTAGGAGAGTGAAATAAAACTTAAAACGCAAATAATCGTCATCTCATTTGATATTCTTCGGTGTACAATTTCATCTATACAGCTTCATCTACACAATGCTACACATCAATCTCCTAAATAACCTGAAGCTTCACATTCGCTCCGGTAGAATAAAATGAGTTTTGCGTTCAGTTTGTGGATGAGGAAGGACAAAACGAAACGTTTCAAATGAGTAACACAATGTACTGCTCTAACAGAATGGCTACGAAGAATTCAACAAAGAAACAGTATTGCAGTGGAAAGAAATGAAATGCAGAATACAACACAGTATAGCACATCCCATAACACCGGCAAGGTGTTGGCATAGAAGACTTTGTGACCTTATTCATAATATATATGTGACGAGTTCATTGCAATAAATACAAGAAGGGAACTTTGTAATGCAGCAGAAATTTCGGGGCTGGCACAGTTCAGATTTTTTTACGACCATTCAATGAAAGCAGCAACACCGGGCAAATTTCATTACAGAAATGAATCATTTCAAATGAAGTGACCGCAAAAAACATTTTCCGCTCAAATCTGACTGATTCGAAAGATTGCATTTACAAATTTCACATTTGTTTCAAGTTTCCGAATATTCAGCAGGTTTCTCACCAAATGCTTCCAAATTCGCGAGCTGAACTATGGACTGAACAGAAAAATACGTACATTTGTCAATGGCAGACACGAATGGCAAACTTGCAATGTGTTCTACAGAAAATTTGCAAAATGCACATGATAGATGAGTTCCTGTCGGAAGTATGATATTTGTTGCCCATTGCATCGAGGAAATGTGCTCCCCTTCCCATTTAAAAAAAAAAAAAAAAAAAAATTCAGCCGTTCAGCTATCATATCTTGCTCCATCCCTCGTCAAGGAAGATGAAACTTCAATATTCCGATGTTCTGCTCATTAATTCATTTTAATAAACATCTGCTATTTATTCAATAAACTCAACATGTACACAGCTTCATCCTCACGAATTTCCGACTGAAGTGCTACTGCAAATCTGCTGATCGAACTAAATGCCTTATAAGTTGTAATCATGCGCCTTCCTTCCCGGTCACTTACACCTACGGATATGACAATAGATGGAATCAATTGGATTTGAAATAAAGAAACAAGAATAACGCTTTCCAATCAGCACTAACATTGATAACATTGACAGACAACATCCTATAAAAGTTGTTATTCACTGAAAAAGCGAAAAAGTTGAAAGGTTCAAGCAGATGAGAAACAAATAAAGTTAAAAGACAAAACTTTGATACCTATAGTAGAGAAAACAATCGATCAACATTCTACAGGTAATAGTCTAGATGAAAATAATATTTCGACAGAAATAACGACGCATTTCACGCGACTGTCAAAACAATTATCAATGTGCAATGTTTATGGGTGGCACAAGCTCCTCAGCCCCATTTTCTTTCCCGGTCCAATGCAAACGTGCAAAAATTATCCACTTCTGATCTACGTGCATGAATTGACTTTAAGGCTTAGTCACACTCTTCCCTCACTTGCAGTGTATTGGATGGATGTCGAGACTTTTGCCCATATCGTTGCACCTGCACTAGCCTCGTTTAGTGTCATTTGTTGGCACTCATTTGCGCACCTGCGGGGCACAACTTGCACAGATTGATAAATCCAATGTATATGGGTGTATTCTGCTGAGGGTGGACGATTTATGTCTTTATAATACGTATGGCAGGTGGGTTAGTGATGGATACAACAAGCGTGAAAGCAATGGCGGTTGCAGGAAATAAGCCAAACTAGTGATCTGAACATAGTGCGTGGCAAAAACAGAATGAGAAATGGTGGAGAAGCGTTGGATAAGCTTTTAGGCATGAGCTATGATAAAAGAAAACAACTTGCGAATTTGAAACTCCAAAGAAGTCACTGAAAGGTGAAATATTTTTGCAGCGTTTTAGTCAGAAGCAGTAGACGTGTCATAGCAATAAGTTAGACTCTTGTTAGTGCCACTTTAGATAGGAAACAGGATGGTGAAGCAGATGAAAGCGACGAAGACGGTTAGGAGTGTGTTGGCGAGCGTTTTATCGCTAAACTCAACGTTGCGACGCAGCACCTGAAAGCGAGCCACGTCATCGTTGGTTAGTATCGATGGTCAATTATGAGACAGAGACTCGCACAAGGTAATGCTGAACCTCGTTACTCAATCTGCTCAAACACGCAAATATCCATCATGCAAATGTATGAACCGTCTTTGGGAACCCTACATCCACTTCATCATTATTCGATCCTCAATACGTTCGCATTTCTCATCGCCAACCTTCTCTCTTTTACACAGTGGAAGGAAAGAGGGAGAGGAGAGGGAATAGATGTTAGGTGTATAGCGAAGAATTAAACCATGGCTCCATGTTACTCGCTCTCACATCTACTGGTTAAGGAGAAATAATAAGGGCAATATTATTTTGAACCAGTCCCTTCCAATTTGACAGCCAAAATAGGAGACATCGCTCTGTTCTTTTCAACTCAACTACCTCAGCGTTATGTGTGCTGACGAGGAAGGGAATTGGGCTGCTGTGATGAAGGAAATGGAGATGAAGGCATAAAGCAGTCCGTCCCGGAAACAGTATGTCAAGAAGGTTTGTGGCAGTCCAAAAATTGAAAGCCGGAACAGCCAAAATACACACAGGATATAGACAAGGAGAATTTAACGACCGAATATCTTCGCCCTATGGTGGAAGCAAAAGCTCAGTCGTAAAAGATTACGAAACATAAAAATCCCACCGATGTCACTGTCTCGCAAACCTAGTCAAGTCGACACTTCACAGACCTTCCCTCGCCTCTCTTCAAGCAATTAGTTTCCTGCACACTGCGGTGGGATCTCTAAAGGGCATTTCATTCCCTCCATACTTCCAACTATGGAGATTATACTGTTCTCAAAACGACCAACAGCAATAAAACGTTGCAGTCCTGAACATATCGCTGATGATAACACTCCGTGTCAAATGTTTTACAAGCGTAACTTCAGATGCCGAATGTTTGAAAAAATACTGTTGACTGTCAAATATTTCAGGGCCAATTCGACAAGTAACACTGCGTTTATAGACGACTTTGATGTATTTCGAGCGGGAAGATGCTATCCTTCAGCGAGTTCGAAATTTAGGTGACATCAGTTTATCAAGCTTTAATCACTTACTAACACTGCATATATAGAAGTGCAGTTTTGAAGCATCGCGTTGTAGCAAACTGCAAAAAAAAAAAAAAAAAAAAAAAAAAACAAAAAAAAAAAAAGCAAGCAACACTCGCTAAACGGCCAATAAAATGCCCTCCGTCTTATCGGTGATGCATAATAGTTGGTGATGAAGACATAATGACATGCGATGACCAGGCATGCACTCACATTTTCATAATTTTTTGCTTCACTAATCAGCGAACAGCCAAAGATGTTTTTTATGAAGAGAAATTCAAAGCTAAGTGGCGAAGCTGCCAAGAATACGTCTCGTTTTTTTTGATGCGGGTAATGTGCCCTCGACTTTCCGTTCAGCAAGTTTTCTCTCATTTAGTGATCTTTCACGTTCATTTTTATGTCAAAGTCGAAATTTTCAGCTGTTATGCTCTTCTGACTAATAAAACAGGGCGGGAAAGGAATGAAAGGCAGAAAAGTGTTTTCCGCGGTGCAAATTTCGGCATACTTTTTAAACGGCAAGTACTTTCAAAACAATCGCATCTGCTGGCATGAAGCACCTGCTTTGGCATACTAAATCAAAGGTACCAGTTGCTCATCGCTATTAATGCCAACAAATATTTCTTAAAGTGCCTTTTAACTAGCTTTCACAGTACAGCTGGCACGACACAAAAAGCAAATACAGCAGAATATTTCGGCATCTTTGTCATTACTGAAGCATCTGCCAGCAGTCTCCAAACGTCTACCTCCAACAACAAACACAGACAACACACTCGGATCAGCACGAAATTACGCAAAGGAACAGACCGCAGGAAAGAATGGACATGCAAGAAATGATTACATTCAATGATAGGGAGAAGAAACAGAACAAAACGATGCTTATGAGCATACAATATAAGTACAACGAAAGCATTCGACCACTGAAACATATGTAACATTCTGAAGTGGATGAAAATATGCAGCGACTATGACTTGGAACATACTTTTGGAATGGACCGTATCGAGGCTTATGGCAAGTGTTGTGCTAATAAAAATGTGTTATTTTGACACATTTCTCTAATTTTTGCCACGAGCTGCGAGGTGCACATGGAACAGACGTGTCACTATAACACATTTATTTGTTAACTGTAACACAATCTATAGGTACGAATGAGCGAGATAGCAGGTTAAGTTTCGTCCTGCCTCTCCCCCCCCCCCCCCCCCTAGCAGGTCTTCGTCCTTCCTCCCCCCCCCCCCTCCCCTTCCCACACCCGCTTGTCCCGTACTTGATTCAGCTATGTGGAAACTATTTGGGACCGTAGAGATTATTCAAGAAGCACTGCCTCTTCACTAAAAAAAATCAGATATGATGCTCATCTCGTTACAAAACAGATAATTTTACTTCTTGGCAAGTTTATTATTAAAATTCAATTCTGCTGAAAAGCTGAGCATATCGCGCATATTTCCACGACTAATTAATTCCCTAACGTTCCTATGTGCAGCTACATTCATCGAAATTTTAATCTTTCTTCTGACGTCCAATGAGTGAATAGCTCAAAAGGTGAACAGCGCAATTCTCCTCGCTAACTGCCTCATAAGTTAGCAATGCGTACGTGCATTAAACCTGTTTTTGTCACTGAATTCTTATAAAGCGAACGGATATTGGATGCAGAACGAAATCCACAGCAGTATTTCTACGGTTGAAGAAATAATGATCCTCCTCATAAGAATTTATTCTTTTTTGGGTTAATTTTATATATGAACGAATAATGACATACCTCAGGAACACCGATTCGACGACAAGCTGATAGAAAGTTTTCGACGTTTCGACGACACTTCGGAGTGGATAACTGAGCCTATAAATAATTTTGTGAATATTATGCAATTGGATGCTATTATTCATAGAATGCTGAATGTTGCTTTAAATTCAAATCTACATAAAAGCAACGGTTTGAGACGTTTCTAGCACGGGTATTGTAATAGCATCACTACAATCGTAGAAGGTAAATCTGCTGATAATCAGTGATCGCACCGATAATATCTGCTATTATGAAAATTGACTGTGTTAGTTGATATTACACCAACCCGTTTGTCGGTGAGTGATGAAGGCGAAATTTCAGATGACTGTACTGTGCAACGTTAATCACATTGCCTCTCATAGCGGAAGAAGGGAATCAAATACAACAGAATGCATCGTAGCGTTACACAACAAAAAACGTTCGATAGTAGCGACTATATATCACTTTGCACCCCAACTTCGCAGTAGTGCATACTCGAACGTTAATAAATAACAACCACAAATGAACTAACCGACAATTTTTCACCTATAAATAAACTTTTTCCTCAAAAAACGAATAATTAATCAGTAATTTCCCAAAAACGCTTCTGCCAACGAAAATCTTCACAATTAACCAACAAAACTTAACTCGAAACTTATAAACAACGCTCGCTATTACTACCAAAAAATATGCATACGCTTCTCAGCAATGATTCTTTACAAACGACGAAATTCTGTGAAATCCAACCAACAGTCACAGTGATTATACCACCATCTTTCTACTGAATGTACCGTTTATTGATAATTTGATAAATACTGATGAATGAATGCATTTTCTACTATCACCAACCAATTTCACATTTTGCCAAGACAGATGAAGATATTAGCGGCTTGGCTTAGGTGCCCATGCAAAGTGTTTATAAAAGATCCATTTATTCGCGATGTACGGGATATTCCGACCATCATAAAATCGACACAAATTTTGAGCACTTTCAAATGCGCGTGGCACACCCTCTGAAGCTGCTGAATCAACGTAAAATATGACACCGAATATTAAACTATGACAAGTAATACTCCCTCGAACTCCCTTACTCCGCATTCCATGATACCCCGGTTGTAACTAGTGGAGATAGGGAGAGGTGGAGGCACACATGAGTACTGAAACATCTGGAAACGATAGCTTGTTGTTTTCAACAATTTTCACCGAAAACTTTTGAACAGGTGATAATCTTGTTCGTGAACAGCGTGTCTATATATCGTGGAAGGGAGCAAAGATTACGTTTGGAGGAGGGATGAGGACGGTGGGCACAGCTCGAGCACGTATTGAGTTGGCGAAGTTGCATAGGTGGATACCATCGGCTAGCGATGCAGCCAATTGATCACGTTCGTGCGGCAGTGTCAAATTCAGACGTTGCTCAAGAGCCTGAAATTATTAACCAACTGGTAATCATTTGTCGCAGAACATTACTCCTGAATAATACTCATAATTCAGTAACACAGCAACTCTTGAAAAATTTCAGCGAGCTGAGCACTCTTATCGGAAATAAACACCGACTATTCACTCTTTTTCGACGGAAACAATTCGATAAGGGTAGCAATGCTGCTATGTCAAATGGTGTGTCCGACGATCGCACAAAGGTCTTATACGAAGCGAAAACAACGAACGAGAGCGGCTATCGCAATTCACCTCTCGCATCATCACGAGGATGCGCAATTAGCTGCAATAATCGAAAAAGTGCAGTTGATACACACATTTCGACGATTCCATTGAATTATTAGTCTGTTTAGCAGCAGCACTGAGAACAGCACGGTCGAAAAAGCTTACAATTTTATCGGCTTTGTATAAGCAGTAGTGCTTTCCTAGTTGTTGATCTGCATCCCCACCCTAACGAACAGCTGTCTACCTTCACTGAACGAATATGAGCTTAAGAGAGCACTCCACCTTGCGCATATTGTCAATAACTCCGGATGCGGTGTGGGTTATTGTGCTTGTGGTAGCTGTTCGAGTGGTAGGCACAGCATTTGCGTCGTTTGCTTGAACGAGTCGTGGCTTCTCACTGGTCGTACTCGTTGGCTTGCGGGTCGTTCTTCCGTTCACTTGGCTTCGAGCCAATCCCAAACTGTCACGGGTTTTTGTCAACTTATTTGTCGTTCCTGAATGCGTTTTCTTATGAACTCAACATTTTTACAGCCATCTTATTTCCTATCTATTCCAAAAATTGCCAATAATATTGAGTAACGAATAATTAATCGAATGTAGGAGTGGTAAACGCCAAGTTCTCATTGAAATGTTAATTTGGACTTAAATGAAACAATATATATCTATGAAGCGACTAAGAAAATCTCAGAAGAGTGACGATCGTGTGAAGATTTCCAATTTTATGAGGTTTTATCATCCATCAAAACCTTTCATGAGACAGCCACAAAGATATGAAGGGCAATATGAGATCATTTGGTTGACTGATATTAACGACTAGCAAGACTGAATTGCCTTCACAAAGGACAACATCAATTCGTTGGCAAGAAAGTGCTATGTTGTTATGTCTGTGAGGGCGCTCACAATGTTTCTCGCCCTGCCTAGTCATGGCTACATGTTTGAAAGTGCCACATTATAAGGGGAAGGGAAAGTTCCTTAAAATTTTAACCTATGACCCCTGACCCCGGTTTTCTGTCAATGTTGCTTAACGTTACTGACAACACTCTTCTGCCGCTGTGATATCGGCCATTGCAGTCAAAAATTTAAACATTTGTCTCATTTCTAGAAGAAAAAATTTCAAATAATGTTCGCTACATTTTAACAGTTGAATAGTGCAGCAAAACTCAGCTCAAAGCATTTGCCGAGTTCGCAGAAATAATGCGGGAATTGGTTCGACTTGCAGTAAGCAAGGAATGGGCAGAAAAGTTCGCCTTCTTCACATTACACAACACTTTGTGAGGAGATAACACTCTCGCTGAAGGATTGACAACAAGACTGTCAATTTTGCACTTTCCTCCAGAACATCTTAATATCGCTATTGACGTCCATCGCCATTTGACAGTTGAGAAACGAAACTTTGTGTGGCATTTTCAATAAATATTAGTATTGTTAACCCGAGATGACAGCAGCTAATAACACTAGAGCTATGTCACGAGAGTTCTTCATTAGCCGATTATGCCTCGATAAAAACCGCAACAAAGGACATCAAAAACCAAACATTAATTTGCACAGAAATTACAGAAAATCGATACTGCGAGATGGCTTCAATACGAGTAATGTCACAGATGATGAACATTCACGCAACTCCAAGACACAGTTGAAATGTGCTATTGGTTTGTAAGGAATAACCAAAGAAATCCTAAACGATATAATACGACTATTTTATTTAAACGTCCTTTATAGGAATCAATATAGCTTCTATAGGAATCTATAGGAATCTATAAAAATATATAGCTTTATAAGGAATCTCATGAAGCTTCACTCCTTCCGCGGTCACTACGGTAATGGTGTGAGCGTGAGTGCATTTCACGAATCGATATCTTCAAGCTGCTTCTTCACTCACTTCACAGGTAGGAAAATGAAACATGATCTTCACGAGAATCACCATGAAATGCCTATCTGAAGAACAAGGCTAATGGAAGGGAAGCACGCAGCTGTCCTAGAAGAACTTGAACTTGTGAAGATTCAAACTCGATGGCAGCCACAACAGAATCTTGAAAATGATGGTTCCGATTACTTACTTGTCATTGACGCTGTGTTTCCATTTGCTGCTGAGGCAAGCGTAGATGCGTGCGGTGCCTGAGGTGGCCTCTTGAGTGCCGGTATCGCACGTGACGAAGCAACACTTGAGCGAGAACTGTTCAGTGAAGACGAACTTCGCGAACTCCCAATTGATGTTCGAGTTGAATGTTCAGTCGGTTCCTATATCTCATCTGATTACTGATTTTCCTCTTACCTTTGCACACCTGCTAGATCTAAGTGAATACACTTGTTACTGCATCGACGCCCTCTTCAACTGTTACAACAGTGCATCCAGGTCAGTGTAACTCACCTCTCTTTACCTTTCTGTATGAAAAAACTTCTCCTCTAATAAGAAAGAATTCCACCTCAACAAATACGTAACAAAGCGCTCTGGAAGATGATCAGAAATCTCATGTGGCTCTGCACATTTATCAAAAGATGGGACAGATGAAAGAGAATATATCTGGATGGGATCACAGCAATTGGAAGAAAAGCTCAAAGATATACCTATGAAATCATCGATGAATTCCAAAAACTCGTTTCTGAAAAATTGCTTCCCCAGCTCAAAGAGTGCTAAGCGATGCATTATTCTGATATGGAATTGAGAATCCCACCTTAACAGCAGAAGAAACCGATGCGGTGCTATTCACAGGACGTATAGCGCTGCATGCACTTTCCGGTACAATCGAAGAACGTGCGGCTATCGAAGCAGTCGAAATTATTGACGTATCTATAGTTGTATTCCCGTTTATAGTGCTTGCCTCTGTTGCTGAAATACTTTTTTTCCCATGTTATATGACAGAACATTTACTTTAGTGAAGATCTCTTCAACACTATGATAAGAGAAGTGAAGAGGGCAACAAAAGAACGTTTGCAACAAAATTCATCCAAATCACCGAACGTATGCTATCGTTCAAGTGATATATCATTTCTCAACGTTCATTCCGCATTTATCTGGGATACTTTGCCTTTCCTCTAGCTTATTCAACTGTAGAGGGAATATGGTTAACAAACTAACAACTTGTGATTCATCATAACGAAACGAATCCACTCCACTTATTCCGAAAACGGCAGTGCCGATGCTTGGAGTTGTGATGGGCAACAACTATGATCATCCAGTAAAGCCCATATTCCGACCTCACTTAGTAACACCGTCACCATGAGTAGAACCCGGGGAAATTTTCTCTTAAGAAGAGCACAAAATTAGAGCCTAGAAAATTTTCTTAAGCTAATACAGTACGCGATATAGCTATATTAGGAGTTCAGTATTCGAACCGCTTGTTCATCAGACGATTACTCTGCATTGTGAAAGAATATTGAAACTAAGGGTATGTGATACGGCCAACCTGGTGCAATAGGTGCCTCCATAACGGGTGAAAGAAGTTTCGGTTGATCGCCCCCTTGAGCTCTACCACCCGTCGGTATCCTCTGCTTACTTGTCGTATAGATGGTCTCAATCTCGGCTGACTTGAAGGCTAGTGTTGGGGGATCAGATGTGCGGACATGTAACGTAGTGGCTGGCGGAATATTACAACTCTGCACATCCATCTGCTTATCATTATCGTAAGCACTGGGAATACCTTTTGACATAGTGTTATTGTTGCTCAAATCCATCACTTTATCGATACTTCGATACGATAGTGGTATACTGACAGTACCCGATCGCGTCGCTGAAATATCCGCTCCTGTTTTCCTGAATTCATTACCCTCAATGAGGGTTTCTTTTGTGACCGCTGATTTGGATACAATTCTGTCTGTGACGGGCGAATTGATAGCCGTCATTGGTGAGACGATTGCCTGAGGGCGATGAGATATGGTTGCGGACGAGCATAGCGACGAAGATGATGGAGATAGAATGCTGCTACTCGAATACAGCAATGCACGTTCGATGGTACTGCGTTGTGAGATGGGTGCAGCAGCAGTTCGGCTATGCAGCGATTCGGTTCCCATCTGTAATTGTTGTCATACAGATGTGTTAGCTGGAAGCGGACACAAGTGAAAGCGCATTCGAAAATATCATCACTATGTTCTTCTTTCACTGTTACAGTGGTGTATTCGCCGCGACCAACTCCTCGAAACACACAAAGACGGCGACCTCCCGACCGTATCATGTCGATCGCTGCAGTTATCTTTCTATTTCGCGTGCTTTGACTATCATATATCAGCTGTGTCATTATTGCTCCGTCATTTCGATATGCACTGCTGGCAGAATCTGGTAATTTGCGACACGTTCACGAGCTCATATTCTAAAAGTGTACAGGTATGTCCTTCACCGCTTGGCATTTCCGAAGCGTTCTTAGAATGCCGTCAGATTATTAGTCACAGCCAAAGGCCATAGCTACGAAATGTGTTCTTTTGTATCAAATAAGTTGTTCATCTTAAACGGTGAAGTGTACTTATATCTCCACTCAGTTATTCAAGCTTAAGCTATAGGATTTGACGGCAGACACAACGCATTACCTGTTGTGCAATTTGCGTTTGAACCGGATTTCGCTGAAGGTACGTTACCACATGATACAGCCTTCTGTTATCTCAATTCAATTCGGGGAGAAGCCTTGCGCAAAACTTCGACTTTTAAGGTGTCTTTTGCATTCCAGTGGAGAGACGCAAAAATTTGGCTGTGCAACTTCGGCCTGAGAAATTCTGCAAAAAAGTTATGGGAAAGTCCCCCCAACCCGCAAAACTCCCGCTACCCTCGGCTAGATCTGGTCGCTGCTAGTAATGTATAATGGTTCCCATCTCGCCCTGTTTCTAGCGAATATCCCATAAAGGATCCCTCGTCTCTCTTCGGATGAGTTATGGATCCTCTGAGCAGGGCACCTCGTTTCCAGGCTTCTCCCTTGCCCTCGCTTCCGCAACAAGGCTTTATTGCTCAATTACTTCTTAACACTTCCATGCTTAAAATATTTCTTTTTTATTCCAGATCGAAGCCTTGTTTGTTTGGAAATGAAACCATTAATGGAACAGAGAAGCTGTAAAAATGTCCCCTTCCTTAAAGTGGATTTCCGCTGCCTCCTGCAATTGTTTATATCCCTGTTCGTCGTTGTTTCAGTTTCTGAACTATCCATTCTGTCCACTTCGCAAAACAAGTAAGGGGAGATAGTGCTCTGTCAACTGCTATCTCTACAAGCTACACTTTGCATGATATCGTAAAACACTTATCTCTTGCCCTAGATTACGGTACATTAATGTACAAAATATGGTTTATTACCGGCTTTTTGCCTCTTCTCATCGACCTCCGCCTCATAGTGCTCAGATATACCGAACACTTCAGATTTAATGAGCAATCATAAAAGGCATTCTACTTTATAGCAACTCTCTCTTCTAACTCAATGCATATAAAAAGTGAAAGAACAAAAGAATATTCTTGTACTCCTAAAAGTTTTGAAGATGCAAACACCACGAAGTACGCACATTGGAAACGGGTGATGCTAGCGGTCGGAGTGGCCAGGAAGCGGTTTCTTAAGTGAACACTTATATCTTCAGACAGTATACAGGGAAATATATTGTTAGACTGTGAGTCATTGATACTGAATATTTCTTATAGTCGACTGGTCTGACGGCTTCGAGTCTACAGGTCGCACATGTCACACTATCCCCTTTATCCTCGCAGTCCTTGCTCTCGCGTTTCGTGAAGTATTCTCTGATATAATTTAGTACAATATTTTCTACTGAAATAAATTTGTTGAAGCGTTACTTTCAACGATTCTGAGAGTTGTATCCCCTCGACAAACCCACCAAATGAAGAAAAACAAAAAAGCGAAAGTTCTAAGCGAAATATACGGAGGCATTCACCATTATCGCTTTAAAGAAAGGCTAGAAAAGGCGGAACCATCTTTCAACGCATTGCAATCCAACAGAACATGCTAATGTAATAAGTGTATGCCTTTTAACTAACGTAAGGGCATCAGCCGTGAGCCAGCTATGTAGTAGACATAAGAAATACCTCCACAGCAATTGCGATATCAGATGCATTTGATATCATAACATAGTATAAACCGTAGACGGACTAAGCGTAAAACCTGCTAACTGATGGGTAATCGCACCAATCCGTTGATATTTATAACAGTCTGAGGCGAATTTTAGGTGAGTAGATTGATGAACAGCTTCATAAATTTTTATAAACGAACTTTCTCGGCATACGCGCTCATCACTTCGTTCAGAAGGCCACCCGTACAGCCAGACGACGAACTTGTTGTTGCTACACACGTCGACTGCACCACCTCGCAACATTTCGGCTTACTCGTGTAGTCGACGTACGATGGTGATTCCTGAGCGGATGCTGGAGAACGCAGAGATTCGTTTATACCGAACAGACAGCCTGCCGCCGTTGATGTCTGATACTACAACAACCACTAGCATTCTCTGCGTGTCGCAAACAATCGATGAGCCAATTGTTGATCACATGCGCGGAATGGAACAAAGCAGGTAGGTATCACTGACACAATAGCTTTTTGGGTAAAACAAACTGTTTTCTTCAATAGCGTATACTTTACCACATGGGAAGATTGGAGGTGGTCTCAAAATGCTGCAAAAGCGGAGTTGTTTCGCATGCATCACTTTTTTGTGCTTGTTCATGAGAAATGACTTGCTATATCCTGCAGTCTTGATATGTTGAGGGGCAAATAGTAATGATTCCCTCTGTAAGAACAGTGATGAGTTGAGTGCTTCATTCTTTTTTTTGCTCGTTATTTGTTTAAGAATACCTTCCACAAGTATCAGCGAGCATAAGGCATCTAATGTCGCTCTTGGCATACCGCCCGGGTGCATTGCGCTTGTTAAACAAAGATGTTTCCAGGATGCATGTGCTGGACATCGTAGCACTCAGAATTTCGAAGTAATAACTATAACACACTGTGGTCCAAAGCTTCCGGTTGACTTCCCGAACGGTAATATCTCAAACGTGCGAAAAACAAGCGAAATGCTTCGAGCGAAAAATCAGAGATCTATTGCTCTCTGAAGCCCCCTGTCGAGATTCGGTCACAGCTATTATGATTCGTTTCCAGGCAAACTGCGTATAAAAATCTTGCTGATCCCAAAAAAGCCATTTCAGAAAATAATACTTCCATATTATAAGCTCAGCACATAATGGCAGAAGAATCTGAGTGAGATCTGCGGACTTCACTCTAAATCCGGAAAACCCAAGCTTTGTAAGCTGAATGCAGGTGCAAAAAAATATTGTATTGCTTTTCACACTTGCTCTTCATATTTCGATCCGCCAATTTTTTCATCTAGACAGAAATGCACAGACCGTAGTTGGAGCAGGAACTTTGCAATTTTATTTTCACGGCTGACAGCAGGCGGATCAATGTCAAGATTCACTCCGGAGTTCTAAAATCGAAGGAGACGCTTTCGAAAGATCGACGGCTCTAACCGCAGTTCCTATTTCTCAGGTGTGGTCTTTCAGAGGACCAATCCGAAAGATGGCAGCTACATCTTCAATTTAAAATTTTCTTTAGAATTAGATATTCTAGATACTGCTATTTCAAAACTGGACTAAAAGTATCTAGATTACTGCTTGTAAATATTCTCTTTCAAGCTTCTTATATCCGCACATTACACTGTGACCGGCAATACTTACTTCATGTGAGTACCGATGTTCATCGGCGGTGGATGCATATCCAGAATCGCTGCCGCCAAGAGTGTTGAATCTGGTGGAACGGGAACGCCTTTCGACACGACGAGCCATTGTGTCGATTCCGTTATCGTTACTATGGGATTACTCAGTAAATGATTTCCGCTGTGAAAAGTTTGAGCGCTCTGTTGAAATACTCGGGGAATTTCACATCTCCCCCTCTCTCTTCCTTCCCCCC